>CM021105.1:629104142-629128197 GCA_007115665.2 Sequoiadendron giganteum | reverse complement strand
ATTTTATAAAAGATGAAATCCGTCCAACATAATTTTGGTTTACCTCCAATAATATTTTTCTAAAACCAACATAATATTTGTATGCATATATATATATATATATATATGTGTGTGTGTGTGTGTGTGTGTGTGTGTGTGTGTGTGTGTGTGTGTGTGTGTATACTTTTTATTGTATATATATATATATATATATGCATTTTTGGTTTAAAAGACAGAAAATATTGAGAAAACCAGAATAATAAGAATACAAGAACAATGATTTACATCCAACAAAATCATTTTAATGGAAACAATTTAAATTTTAAAAGGGTCTTTTTGCAAATTTGAAAGACAAAATTCCAACCTTGATTTAATTCAACTCAACAACAAAATTTAAAGTTTCTTTCCATAAGATCTTCAACCATAAAATTTAGAATTCAAAATTTCAAAACAAACATTTAAAGGACTTGAACCTGGTTTTGCTCTGAGTTTGAGGAGGTCCAGATGGTGCCAAGCTTCCCACCTTGCTTCCAAAATCCAACCCCACAAATTTTCACAATCCCAATCCAAAACCCACAAAACTAAAGAATTCTTCCACTCACTAATTCAATCTTTTTCAAAAACTCCAAGATCCAAAAATTGAGAGCAAAATTCAAACATAAGGATTTTTGCCCTAAAATCCTTCAACCACCATCATAAATTCTTTAAAACAGAAAATTAGAAAATATCTTAATTTCTTCAAGTTTTGAATTTCAAACTTCTAATTTGACTTTAAATTTCATTTTCAATTTTGCATTCCAAATTTCACTATTTGACTTTCATGCATTTTCTTTATTTTCAATTTTAACAATTTCAACAATAACTTCAACAAAATAAATTAACTTCTTTCAACCAAATAAATTTAATCAACGATTAAATTATTTATTAATTAAATTAAATTAATAATAATTATATTATATTTCAACATAATTCCAGAACACAATAATTCACAACTTAAATACATTAAGCTATTTAAATCACCCAGTTCAATTTGCAATTAAATAATGAAGAGGGGAAACGATAAACAAAGCAACACAACTTGAAAAACAACTGATGACATACAAGGACTAGGGTGGCGACCTGACACAGAAACCTAGCTACTATCTCCCAATCGAATACTGTTGGGTATTGAACATGCTCCAACCTGTGAAACTAGGTGGAGTTGATGCCCTGTACCTGTTAACCTGCAAATTAAGTAAACAACAACATATAGTATAAACAACATAAAATACACACCGTGAAGAGGAAATCATGGAATCGTAGGGCACTCGCAAGCGAGTGATACGATACCGTCCCCTTCACCAATACACTGCAGATAACTGACAATTCTAACATGCTAGTATAATCCAAAGCATAATCATCATTAATTCAAACACCTGTAATGTTAATCCAAAACATGCCATAAGATAACATCATATTAAAATACCTTCACATCCAAAAGATTACATTAACATCGCTTTATAGATAGCAATCAAAAGAAGTCGAGTACCATAGTCAAGGTACAAACAGAAAGTACAACATAACAGAACATAACATTGTTCAACCAAAATCTAAAACGGAGGGGTATTACATCAGAATTTTAGCAATATCATAGGTTTTCAATTTCATAGTTTAAATCATTAGCAATACACATGCATTTTCAATCAATCTCATTCTCCTAAGTTGTCATTTCAACAAGCTGATACTTGCAAAACTGAGAGCCATCAACTTTAATCAAATCCTTGGAGATAGAGAACGATGGGACAAATTTGAAGGAGTTGCTATTGTTTAGAATTTGCATTTATGTTTTCTAGATTAGTTTCTTTTAGTATAATGTTTCATTGGTGTGTTAGTCTAAATTTTAATTAATCACACATATTCTAAAGCCCCTCTTTACGGTTTTAATGCTCTTACTCTATAGTTAAGAGCATTACAAATGCAAATGAAAGAAATCCAAGGGGGTACAACAAAGAAGTATGTTTTGGATGGTATATGTCCTTATCCATTTGATGGAAGTCTTCAAATGATTCATTTTCCAAAACATTGTGAAATCCCTAAATTTGATAGGTATAATGGGAAAACTGACCCCATTGAGCATGTGAGGTATTTCTGAAATATGAGCTTAGAATTCGCTTATGAAGATACCTACTTAATGTGATTGTTTCCACGAATTCTGGGTGGACAATCCATGGAGTGGCTTTCAAAGATCACTTCCCCCATCATAACATTTGAGGAGTTGATAAATAAATTTATACCACAATACTCCTACAACATCCAACACCAGATAACCATGCTCAATCTTTGTAAGGTGAAACAAAAGGTAGGGGAATATTTCACCACTTTTTTACAAAGATGGAGAAGGGTATTTGCTAGATACTCCCATCTTGTTTTTGAAATAGAAAAGATGGAGATCTTTATCGATAGTCTAAATCAAGAGATGAGTTACAAACTAAACCTTCACGATCCTCAATCATTTAAAAAATTGATTGAAAACGTGATTACTATTGAAGGTGCCTTGGTTAAGCATGGAGTTCTGAAAATTGATAAAGAGGGTTCAAATTTGTACAACAACCACAACAACAATAGTAACAACAATGACAAGTCACAATTTTGGACTCGAAATAAAAATGTTGTGAATGATGGGGTAGTAGATGCTAACAACATTAATGTGAAGCCTACCATCCGTAATGTATCAGGTGTCCAATATAGCAATAATGCTAGAAATTATAGTACCCAAGGTAATGTTTCCAATCAAGGGAATGTGACTAATAATCATGGAAATAATTTTGGCAATAATTAAAATTCAAATGTGCCTAGATCTTCATATTTTTTGAATCGATGGATTTTTACTCCCTTGGGCCAATCTTTGGAATCCGTTCCCAAATAATTATTGAATCAAAATGCTATTACATTTCCACCACAAAGATATTATGAGCCTCTAGTTAAACCACCATCATGGAATGACTCATACTTTTGTGATTATCATAGGTGTAAAGGTCATAAGATAAATAATTGCCAAGGGTTAAAGAATTTTGTTCAGGATTTGATTGATAATCGTACCATTATGATTGAGGGACATAATGTCAATGATGACCATCAGGAATTCAAGGATCCTCTTTCTAATTATCAAAAGGAGGAATCTTCAAGTGACAAGGGAAAGAATGTTAATTATGTCCATGACACCATTATCAATCATATTTATACTAACGATCAGAAAATCAATGCTATCTGAATCAAAGGTAAGAAAGAATATTGAGAGGTCAATGCTACAACAAGGGGACAAGCTAAAGTAATTTTCAAAGGAAACTCATCCAAAGCAATAGTTCCCCCTCCAAATCAATACAATTTGGTTGATCAACTATGAATAATATCAGCCCTAATTTCTATCTTGGAGCTCTTAAAGTTATCGCTTGCGAATAAGGACATTCTAGAAAAGGCACTTGTTGATACAACTATCTCTCTTGATCTAGATATCAATAAATTTCAAGCCATTGCGGGACAGTTGTCCTCATCCGCATGTTTATCCTTTACTGAGAAGGATGACTCATCCATGACCCATCCACATAACTCATCACTCTACCTAGAGGTTATGGTTCACAAAGCTCGAATTCGAGGTGTCCTAATAGATGGGGAAGCCGAATTAAATATTTGTACTTTGAAATTGGTCCTCGCTTTGGGATATTCTAAAGAATCTATAGATCCACGAAGGAAGATTACAATCAAGGCATATGATGATGAGGAAAGAGCTTCCAAATGCCTCATCATGCTACCAATCAGAGTGGGACCTGTTGTGAAGAATACCTATTGTCAGGTTCTAGATCGAGATCTATCCTATAACATACTCTTGGGTCGTCCATGGATCCATGACATGCAAGTTATTCCATCTACTTATCATCAATGCTTGAAGTTTCCATATGATGGACAAGAATTAACGATACCAGTTGATCACATTAGCAGTCAAACTTTCTCTAACCTAAGAGCAACTCAAGACACACTCATCCCACATAATAGAGAGGCTTTGGCCATCTCTATCTCCAAATACAATGAGAAAGCATGAGAAATGATAATTAATTTTGGCACCAAGCTAAAATTGAAAGATGATGGGGTGGGAGAATATTCCTTATATCTCTCTAATCTACCCATATCTCCAAGATCCCACGGTCAACCATCAACATCCATACAACAAGCTACAGTAGCTTTAGCCTCAGCTTCAGTTCCCATCACCAAGTTTAATGGAGTGTTTATCAAAGAAAATGAAATGGAAGATAGAGCTATCCTTGATTGGCTCTATAAAGATGAACAAGAATTAGTACAACATATCAAGTTACCCACAGAACAATATGGAAAAGGTTATGCAATAATGCAGCAAATGGGTTATGAAGGAAATGGCCCTATAGATAAAAGAAAAGAGGATATCGTTGAACCTATCAAGCTGAAAATGATGCACCCAGAAGAAAGACTGGGTTAGGATATGGTGAAAATAAAAAGCAAGAAGTAGTACAAAGAATGTCTAAAGAGGAGTTACTTGAAAAAATCCTGAGAATTCAAGCAAATAATTCTGACACTCACTCCAATGAATATGAATGGGATGACATCTTTGATGATACATTCTTGACAGAGAGAAGGGTGGATGTCATACACAAATTCACACATGTATTCTTACAAGGGGAAACCTCAAGGCCCCCTCTTGATTATGTTCTACAAAGAAATCATGACTCAAGTGAAACTGATGCGATTCAAAGTGAGATAGATCATCCATAGGAGGATACCATCCTAGACCTCTCCCATAACAATGTTAATAATAGTATCATGACTCTAATGATCAATGACCTTACTCGTCCTAATAATCCATTTCCTTTGGTCCATCCCGAACTCATTGATTGGGAACAAATCGCACCTATTGATGTCCCAACTTTTCCTAATGACGAAACCATCATAAAATTTCTTTGTTCATCCCATCTAGAAACAAGTTCCACTAGGGAATCACCAAATCAGAGTTTTCAACAGGAAAGTTTCAAGTTTCTCACCTATGAAATAAATAACATAAAAGAAAGATCTAATGGTGAAAACCTAACAAAGTCAGTATTAGATCAAGAAAAGAGAAAAATAAAAAACGTATCCAATAGTGAAAACCTTTCAAAGGCACTAGAGGATGGGAAACTTGACACTCTCTGGGAACATTACTAGGAAAGGTCTTCTATTCTAATCAAACCAACAGAGGCACTCAATATAGGTACTACAAAAATGCCCAAAGTCTTGCAATTGGCCGCATCTCTAACAGAAGGGGAAATTCCAGGATTCATAGAATTTCTCAAGAACAACCAAATCAGTTTTGCATGGTCCTATGTGGATATGCCTGGATTAGATCCAGATCTCATCATGCATCATCTATCTATTACGCCAAGGGCAAAACCTGTGAAGCAGAAACTCAGAAAAATGCATCCACATGTTGCATTGTTGATTAAAGAAGAGTTAAAGAATCTTTTATATGTCGGATTCATTCGGTCTATTGACTATGTTGAATGGATCTCCAATATCGTACCTATTTTAAAAATAGATGGAAGAATCAAATTTTGTACAGATTTCAGGGATTTGAACAAGGCATGTCCTAAAGATGACTTCCCTTTGCCAAACATAGATATGATTGTTGATTTGACTGCAGGACATGCAATGTACTCATTAATGGATGGATTTTCGAGATACAACCAGATAAAGATTGCACCAGAGGATCAGAATAAAATAATGTTCACATGTCCTTGGGGTACCTATTGCTGGACCGTAATTCCATTTGGGTTGATGAACATAGGAGCTACATACCAACAAGCAATGACAACAATTTTTCATGATATGATGCATACATTCATGGAGGATTATGTGTATGATATCCTTGCCAAATCTAACACTAGGGAAGGACACATTGCTATCTTATCTAAAAATTTCAAAAGAATCGAACAATTCAAAGTGACACTTAATCCAAAGAAATGTGTCTTTGGAGTGAAATTTGGAAAGTTGCTAGGTTACATTGTATCAAAAAAGGGAATTGAAGTGGATCCAGCTAAGGTACAAGCAATTTTGATATGCCACCACCAAGGAACATTAGTCAACTATGCTCTTTGCAAGGATGGTTACAATCCATCTGAAGATTCATTGCCTAACTGGCGGATAAAATTTTACCATTCACTCATCTCTTACACAAGAATGTTCCATTTAAATGGGAAAACAAATGTGAAGCAGCGTTTGATTAGATAAAGCATCATCTCATGAATCCACTAGTATTGATTCCACCAGTGCAAGGTGTACCACTCATATTTTATATTTCTAAAATGGAAGTGTCCCTAGGAGCATTATTGGCACATGAAGACAACTCAAGAAAGGAGCGAGCAATCTATTACATCAGTCAAACTTTGACAAGTCATGAGCTAAAATACACATTCGTTGAAAAATATTGCTTAGCAGTAGTGTTCACTTCTCAAAAGTTATGACATTATATGCTAGCACATACAATAAAGCTTGTGGCTAAGATTGATCCACTCAAATATCTTCTAAGGAAAACTTAGCTGGCAGGTTGGCTAAATGGGTCATGATCCTGAGCGAATTTGGCATTCATTATGTGGATCGCAAAGCTATAAAGGGATAGGTAATCGTAGATCAGTTAACAGAAGCACGAATGCCAGCAGAACACCCAATACACATTGATTTTCTTGATGCTGATGTATTCACAACAGCTATTAAGCAGTCATGGAACTCTACTTTGATGGTTCCTATACTCAACATGGTTCAGGACCAGGAATTATTTTTATTCCACCTCAAGGACATAAAATTCCAAAATCTTATCGGCTAATGTTCCCTTGCACAAACAACATAGCTGAGTATGAGGCACTATTAATTGGCATGAGAATTGGAGTGGATTGGAAAATCACAAAACTTCAAGTTTCTGTTGATTCACAACTTGTAATAAATCAAATCAATGATGAATATCACATTAAGGATGACAAGTTGATACCTTACAAAGGGATGGTGGACGATCTCAAGAAATACTTTGTTGATATCAAGTTCATACAAATTATGTGTATTAATAATAAAGCAGTCGATGCAATGGCCACAATAGCATCTCTACTCCAGTTGTCAAAGAATCAAACATGGTATGATTTCCTGGTGGAACAATTATTTTTTCCCGCCTATGACAATCCAAAAACTCAAATCATTTTCCTCGTAACCAGTTCTGATTCTCCCTTATATGGAAAAATTTACACTTACCTAAAGGATATTATTTTACCTTTAGATTTGTCCAGAAATCAGAAAATAAATTTCATTCGTCAATCCTCTCATTACACCTTAATTGTTGACGTCTTATACCGGCGTGGTGTGGATGGTACTCTCCTTAGATGTCTTGAATGCAATGAATCGATAAAATCTTTACAAGAGGTACATGGTGGCATTTGTGGGACACACTCGAGTGGAATAACCTTAGCAAAGAAACTTGTGAGATTGGGTTACTACTGGCCGACCATAGAGAAGGAATCATTCATCTTTGTGAAGACATGTGCAAAATGTCAAATTCATGGGAATCTCATTCATGCTCTTGCTCAAGAATCACAACCCTTCACCACAACATGGCCTTTTTCTCAGTGGGGGTTGGATCTGGTTAGTAAGATACACCTGTCATCTTCAAATGGACACAAATTCATCATTATAGCCACTAATTATTTCACTAAATGGATTGAAGTTGTTCCCCTAACAACTTTTATTGGCAAACAAATCTCTTCTTTCATTTTAAACTATATCATCTATCGATATGGTATTCCCAACTCCATTATCAAAGACAATGGAAGACCCTTTAAAAATTAGGATGTTGATGAGCTATGTGAAATATTTCACATCCAACACAGGTTTTCTACACCTTACTATCTGCAAGGGAATGGTCAAGATGAAGCTTCAAACAAAAAAAATCTAAAGATTTTGAAGAAAATACTAAATGAAGCAAGTCATGATTGGCATGTCCAATTAAATCTAGAATTATGGGCATACAGAACAATTATTCGCACACCAAGAGGTGCTACTCCCTATGCTTTGGTCTATGGAGTAGAAGTTATTCTACCACTAGAAGTTGAGATTCCTTCACTTCGAGTATCACTAAAGGGGTTAATCAATGATGAAGACTACAGAGTATCAAGGTTGCAAGAGATGGAATTGCTTGATGAATGACATCAAATTGTAGTTAATCATTTGAAGGGATATCAACAAGTTATGTCCCACAGCTACAATCACAGAGTCAAACCACAAACTTTTCAAGTGGTTGACTTGCTTCTCAAAGAAAACCTTCGAAATCAGGAGGATCGAGAAAAGAAAGGAAAGTTCGAACCTAACTGGTTGGGTCCATTTGTTATCATTGTTGCATATGGATCAGGGGCATATCAGTTGTCAACATCAGAAGGGGACCTATTTGAAGATCCAACCAACAACATTCATCTAAAGAAGTTTTATGCCTGAAAATATCAAAAACAATATAAAAATTCTTGAAAATATACAATAAAAAATAAAAAATAAGCGTCTTGGTAACAACAAAAAAATCATAAAATCAAGAAAAGGTGCAATAAAAACAAATGGTGAAAACCTGGCGAATAGGCATTTTTTTTATTTGGTTTGACTCTCTTATCTATTAGGATACATTCTGCATATCCATCTTTCATCGGCATCACATACATGCCTAGCCATCGCATTTGCATCATGCATCACATCATCTCCTTGAAACGAGAAGGATCTCATCATGGCTTGATGATTAGGGTTATCCTTAGCAGTAGTTGTGTCTAACAGGATTCAAAGTACAGGGTTACTAGGGGGGGCAATTCAGTTCTTGGAGATTTCTAGCAGGCAATTGGCAGCATGTGTCAAGAATCAGAATATCAAGAAACAACAAAATTGTCCAATTAAACTGAGTTTACATGATTATTTTGATAGATAACTAAAACAAATTGGATGATCTTAATCTGAATAAAATGAATGAAAAACTTAAAGCATAAGTTGAATTGTTGTTTTGACATTTGATGACATCATATCTTTGGAGTGGTTCAATGATGTACTGAACTAGAATCACAAGGAAGGAGTATGCTCTTATTTTCTTGTTGTCTCTAAGCTAATAATTAGTATTGTGCAAATTTGTAGTGGGACATGCTCTACAACGTATCATTGATGACATTTCAGAATTTGCATAGGAAAATGGTTAAATTTTTGTTTGTTTATGCAAATAATACTTAGGTCATCTTGGTTCAATTATACCTCGATGCTTGTATTAATTTGCTATATCAAAAATCATGAAAGCAGTATTCAGGTCATCATTGGTGCTAACATACCATTTGATGCTTGTAATAACTTTCAACATATCAAAAGGCTCGATGATGAAATTAAAGTGTGCCATGGACAGAAAAATAGGAGAATGATTCATTACTACATTCTAGGACTGCATGATTCATTTAGGTTTACATTTTGAAGGTTGTCTAAGGTAGATTTTTGAAGGTTTGTAAAAATTCCATTTATCTTTTCAAAACAACAATTGACTAAGTTTGGAAATTCATGGCATCTCATTCCATTATCATTCATTACATATCATTTCACCATCACTCATTTAGGTTATCATTATTATTGCATTTGAATACTTACATCATCGTTTCATTATCATTATCATTTTTTTTCTTCTCATTTAGTTCATCATGATCATTATCCATCTTTACACATCATATGAATGGTCATTATTTTAATCAGTCATCTCATTATTATATCATAACATTAACATTTAAATTCATTTCACATACATATATATACATTTATAATAAGGTTGCATCCATTTCATTCATTTCCTATCATCATTTAGGTTATCATTTTCATATCCATTGCATCATATTATTACATCATTATCATTAGTTTACCAATTCATTATCATCATTATAATAATTATTCATGTCATGTGCATATCATTCATTAAATATTAAATATTCATAATCATCTCATTTATACATTCATCTCATTTCATCATAAATTTTCATTTTGGTCATCATTTCACTTCATATCCATTTATATCACTTTTTCATCATTGTTAGGTCTCATTCATTTAGTCTACATCATATCATTTTTCACATCATTAAAATCATTCATCATTACATCTTGCATTCATTACATACTTCTTTAAGAAAAATTATCATGTTAGAAATCATTTCATCATAACATATATTACATCATATCATCATTGCATCATCATACATAAAATAAAAGCATCATCATTTACATTACACCATCATTTTCATCATCATCATAAAAATCATACACGACATAGCATATATAAATAAACATGCATCCATAATCATACATCATAAATCATTCATAGCACGTGCATAATCAAATCACCACTGCATCTCATAAATATCATCAAAATAAATGTCTAGGAGTACAAGGATATCAAATGTTTCAACAAGATATATCAAATATAGTGACTAAATGTGTCAAACCACCCATCACTAAGGGGCATCTGGTCATGGCACATGGCTGCTACTATTCTCTAAGGTAGTAGGTCTCGCTGGATCTCTGCTCCTAGAAGCTTTGAGCTCTCGTTTGATCGGCTGACCCACACTCCTAGTGGCACTCCTGGAATGACTACGTGAATGGGTCTAAGACCGAGTACCTGACTATGTGAAGGCAATCCTCCTCTTAGGTGGCACTACCTCAAATTATCTCATCTTGTAATACTCGGCCTCCCGAGCAATCTCCAATCCCTCTGCTACAACCTTTCTAATAGAGGTGCTCTTGACTGACCTCAGGAGTCTCTCAACTACCCCCTCGGCCTGTATGCATCTCTCCCGGAAGTTGTCTCACTCTGTCATAAGCTGAGCTATATGTGGGTTAGGAGGTGGTGGTTGTGCAACCTGTGCTTATAGTTGGGTGATCATCACCTGTGCCTGTGCTAACTGACTTCGAAGAGTCTGAACCTCTTCCTGCAAGGCATCCATCTGTCCCTGTAAGGGAGCCCTAATAATAACTCATGGAGCTGAAGTACTCGTCTTATCCACCACTCTCGATGTTCATGGCCTCGTACTGAAGGGTACATCATAGAAAAACCTCTACCCTCCACCCCAACCACATCCATCATCCCCACTATCATCACTATTGTCATCCAGGCTACCAGAGTCATCCCCCTCATCCCCTTGATCCCCATCCTCATCAATATCCATGGTTGTTGCATCCTGTACCCCTGCCTGAGCCTCTCCCTGTGGCTGCCCTATTGTTGCCTATGCTTGTGGTTGCCCTAGCCCTCGTTGTATAGCTAGTCCTCCCAATAATGGAGCAGGCTCCTTTGGGCTGATGAACCTCAGAAAGGAATGAGTCTAAAAGAAAGTTGCGTAGTCATCCATCATCCCTGCATTTGTCACCTCTGAGTGCATCACCCAGTGATCCAGTTGTAAATCTACATACTCTACCCTAGCAGCCTCTATGGTCAAGAATGGACCCCACTCTGTAGTATCCTCCCGGTTCCTAGCGTAGTGTGCCACACCTTGTGGCATCATCTATACTAATCCAAACTATCTCAAGACCCGCATAACCAGAAAACACTCGATGATAAATGGGGTGAGCCCTATCACATATCTCGATTTGATACAAAAAGGAAGCTCTATATCATCTACCTCCCAAGGGTCACAGTCAAGATATGGTCTCCAGATGATGGTATCCATTTCATCCAGTACCCTCCACTAGTACTGTAACTTTCCCAGCCTCAGGTGGACAAGGGGACCTATGTAGGCATAAACATATGGAAACCCAAGGGGATGATCTCTCCAAACAATGGGACAAGTGATCGCAATCCACTCTCATGCCCATATCTGTAAAAGAGTAACTCCACAGGAGAGAATATTCCCATCTATGTACATGACCTAATGAATATCATGGTATAGATGGGCAAGCATGCATGACCCCATACATATCAGGTACGATGGAGAAGCATGTCCTCCAAGATCCGACCCAACCCGACTAATAGTCCCTTTGACCTATGATCACGACAAAGGAAACCACCAATGAAACCTGCTAAAATTGAATTCAGTGGGGCATATCTCTCCACCATCTCTTTCCAGGAAATCTCATACCCACCGGTATGAGGATCCTAGAAGACTCATCTCAGTGCATTGGTCCCCCCAATCTCCTTGTGATCATAGATCACAAGCTCACCAACTACAAGAATACCCAGAATCTGGTATACATCCTCTGGAGTCATGGTCATCTCTCCTATGGGCAGATGAAAGGTGTTATGCTCACTATTCCACCTCTCAGCTAACCCAATCAACAATGCCCTGTTGACCCAATATTGCGGGATCCTCAACAATAGACTCAACCCACACTGGTATATAATCTCTAAGTCATCCTGAGATAGCTAAGGAACCATCTCCCAGGTACATGGAAATCTCTCTCTAATCTGGAGGAGGTTAAATTCCTCCTTTATAACATCATCAAGAAATCATACAAATCAATCAACAAGCAATCTCTAATCAAATCAGTACATCAAGCAAGTTCATCACTCGTATCAAACAGGCAATCAGCTCAATCAAATCAAATCTTTCTTTTTTTCAATCATGAAAGAAAATCTATCTATCATTTCTACTATTTTTTTTCATATTGCATGGAAACAAATTTAACAGTCAATTGACTCAACATCTATCTATTTTTCTTTCAATCGGGAAAGCAAATCTATCATCTATTTTTTAAGTAGGAAAGCAAATTTATCACTCTTACTATTTGTTCTTCAAATACGAAGACAAATTTATCAAATCAAGATAATCTATTCTTGATGTTATTCAACAACATATAATCAGTTGTCTAATCTAGCAACAATCATCAAGTAAATATCAATTTTTCTTCAAAAATTGAAATTCGGCAAAAATCCATGGATGCGGTAAAATAGTCAATCGATGCGCTAAAACATGTATGTGCGACTTTAATCTATGGATGCGCTAAAACAAAAATTTGATGCGCTAAAGTATCTATGTGCTATTCTATCAAGTGGATGTGATAAAACAGTCATTCTATGTGCTAATATAGCCTACGCGCTAAACTAGCATCCTACGCGAGCAATTTTCCTAGATGCGCTAGTTGACTTTTCCTATGGGCCATTTTGTCTATGCACTAATCTACAAATCTAAGCGAACCTGTCCTCCATCTCTGTGCTATTCTCTATACGTGACTCTATCTAAAGGATGCACTGAAATATGGCTCGCATGCGCTAAAACATAATGTAAAAAATTTAAAAAATTCAAAAATGCATGAAAATCGATTAAAAATATTTACAAGGAGGATCAAGTTGACTTACCGGAGCTCCGTACGCAACTAGTCTCTGATATCGGTGGGCTCGCTCGAATCTGTGGTGCTCATAATGGATCGACATCTTATTTTTATCTCTCAGAGCTCTGAAAATTACCACAAGGTACTGTTCAAATAACAATGAATTTTCACCTTTTTCACCTTTTAAGGGGGTAAAAGTGGGAACTTATTCATATTTTTATTATACAGAGCGCTATTTCGAGAGCTAAATCACAATTTTCACTCCCAAAATCATTTACATTCTTCTGAATTAGCCTCATCAATATTCTCATCAAGTGATTTATCTCTCGAGGGGGCATATAACATCGGTAATTTCTAAATTCTGGGGAAAAATTCTTTGAAGCAATGCGTAAAACACATCACTTCAAAGAGGGGAAAAACGGTCACGATTATTCAAACCTATTAATTAATTAAATATGAATTATTTAATTAATATTCTAAAGTCATCTACATATAAATAAATTTAATTATTTATTTAATTTGTTCATTTTTCCTATTCTTCTAGTTAAATTAAATAAATAAGTTTATTTAATTATTGCTACTTTCCTCTTAATTAAACTAAATAGATTTTATAATTTATTTATTTAATTATCATTTCATTTCTAAAGTTTGAATGTTTAAATTCAAATTATGTAATATTCTTCTAATCCATCTAACATCTCACATAATTAAATATTAATTTATTTAATTTTGGAAACTTCCATTTGCACATGTCACATATAATGAAATAAATTTATTTATCATTTATCCTCAAATTTCAACTAACTTTTTAATTAATGAAAAGACAAATGTCATGTTTGTCTCCATTTTTGAATGAAGATAGTTTCGTGGATTGAAAATATTCTTCCACTTTCCTCTCAACCTTCCATCTTTCTCTCAAATTCTTAATCTCTCGTTGTTCATCTTGACAAGTTTGAATTTCAACCATTGATCTATAAATATAGCCTTCTTGTAAGTAGATTTCATCCAAGATTTCATACGTAGTTACTATAGTTGCATTTGAATCAACATATCATCATTTTAACAATATCATAGCATTTTAATTTGAGAGTTTAAATCATTAGCAATACACATGCATTTTCAATCAATCTCATTCTCCTAAGTTGTCATTTCAACAAGCTATTGCTTGCACAACTGAGAGCCAACAACTTTAATCAAATCCTTGGAGATAGAGGATGATGGGACGAATTTGAAGGAGCTTCTATTGTTTATAATTTTCATTTATGTTTTCTAGATTAGTTTATTTCAATATAATGTTTCATTTTTGTGTTAGTTTACATTTTAATTAATCACGCATATTCTAACAACACAATACCCTCTTAATCCCTCAACCCTCAACCCTCAACCCTTAAACCCTTAAACCCTACTCCGTTAACCCCTATAGCCTCTTAATCCCTCAACCCTCAACCCTCAACCCTTAAACCTTAATCCCTCAACCCTCAACCCTCAACCCTCAACCCTCAACCCTTAAACTGTAATCACTCAACCTCTATAGCCTCTTAATACATCAACCCTCAACTCTTAAACCCTTAAACCCTAATACTTCAACCCCTATACCCTCTTAATATTTCAAACCTCAACCCTCAACCTTCAACCCTCAACCCTAATCCCTCAACCTGTATACCCTCTTAATCCCTCAACCCTCAACCCTCAACCCTCAACCCTAATCCCTCAACCCTTATACCGTCTTAATCCCTCAACCCTCAACACTAAAACCCTAATCCCTCAACCCCTATACCCTCTTAATCCCTCAACCATCAACCATGAACCCTTAAACCCTAATCCCTCAACCCCTATACCCTCTTAATCCCTGAACCCTCAACCCTTAAAGCCTAATCCCTCAACCCCTATACCATCTTAATCCTTTAAACCTCAACCCTCAACCCTTAAACTCCAATCCCTCAATCCCTAAACCCTCAAACCTCAACCCTTAAACCCCAATCCCTCAACCCTTCAACCCTAATCCCTCAACTCCTATATCATCTTAATCCCTCAACCCTCAACCCTCAACCCTTAAACACTAATCCCTCAACCCCTATACCCTGTTAATCCCTCAATCCTCAACCCTCAAACCATAAACACTAATCACTCAACCCCTATACCATCTTAATCCCTCAAACCCCTATACCCTCTTAATCCCTCAACCCTCAACCCTCAACCCTTCAACCCTAATCAATCGGCCCCTATACCCTCTTAATCATTGAACCCTCATCCCTCTACCCTTAAACCCTAATCTCTCAACCCCTATACCCTCTTAATCCCTAATACTTCAATCCTGAATCTTGAACCCTTAAACCCTAATCCCTCAACCCCTATAGCCTCTTAATCCCTCAACCCTTAAACCCTAATCCCTCAAACCCTATACCCTCTTAATCCCTAAATCCTCAACTCATAACCCTTAAACCTTAATCCCTCAACCCTCAACCCTTAAACCCTAATCCCTCAACCCCTATATCCTCTTAATACCTCAATCCTCAACCCTCAACCCTCAACCTTTATACCCTTTTTATCCCTTAACCCTCAACCCTCAAACCTCAACCCTTCAACCCTAATCCCTCAACCCCTATACCCACTCAATTCCTCAACCCTCAAACCTCAACCCCAAACCTTAAACCCTAATCCCTCAACCTATATACCCTCTTAATACCTCAACCCTCAACCCCTAAACCCTAATCCCTTAACCCCTATACCGTCTTAATCCCTCAACCCTCAACCCTCAACCCCTATACCCTCTTAATCCCTCAACCATCAACCGTCAACCCTTAAACCCTAATCCCTCAATCCCTATACCCTTTTAATCCCTAAATCCTCAACCCTAAACCCTTAAATCCTAATCCCTTAAACCCTAATCCCTCTTAATCTGTGAACGCTCAAACCTCAACCCTTAAACTGTAATCCCTCAATACCTATTCCCTCTTAATCCCTCAACCCTTGACCCTTAAACCCTTAAACCCTAATCCCTCAACCCCTATACCCTTTTAATCCCTCAAACCTTAACCCTCAACCCTTAAACCCTAATCCTCAACCTCTATAGCCTCCTAATCCCTCAACCCTCAACTGTTAAACCCTAATCCCTCAACCCCTATACCCTCTTAATCCTTCACCCCTCAACCCTCAACCCTTAAACCCTAAACTCAATCCCTCACCTCCCCCTAATCTCAATCACAACTGCCAACCTCCCAACTTAATCCTCAACCCCTATACCTCTAAATTAACCCTAAAACCATCAACCCTTAAACCCTAATCCCCCAACCCCCAACCCCCATCCCCATTAATCCCTCAACCAGAAACCCTGAACCCTTAAACCCTAATCTCTCAACCCCTATATCCTCTTAATCCCTCAACCCTCAACCCTCAACCCTTAAACCCCAATCCCTCAACCCCTATACCCTCTTAATCACTCCACAACCCTCAACCCCTATAGCCTCTTAATCCCTCAACCCTCATCCCTTATACCCTAATCCTTCAACCCTTATACCCTCTTAATCCTTCAACCCTCAACCCTTGACTCTTATACCATATCCACTCAACCCCTATACCATATTAAACCCTCAACCCTCAACCCTTAAACCCTAATCCCTCAGCCCCTATACCCTTTTAATCCATGAACCCTCAACCCTCAACCCTTAAACCCTCACCCATCAACTGATATACCCTCTTAATCCCTCAACCCTCAACATTCAACCCTCAACCCTTCAACCCTAATCCCTCAACCCTTATACCCTTTTAATCCCTCAACCCCCATAACCTTTTAATCCCTCAACCCTCAACCCTCAATCCTTAAACCCTAATCCCTTAACCCTTAAACCCTAATCCCTCAACCCATATACCATCTTTATCCCTAAACCCTCAACTCTCAACCCTTAAATCCTAATCCCTCAAACCCTATACCCTCTTAATCCCTCAACCCTTAAACCCTAATCCATCAACCCCTATATGCTCTTAATCCCTCAACTCTCAACCCTTAAACCCTAATCCCTCAACCCCTATACCATCTTAATCCCTTAACCCTCAACCCTCAATCTTTAAACCCTAATCCATTAACCCCTATAGCCTCTTAATCCCTCAACCCGTATAGGCTCTTAATCTCTCAACTATCAACCCTCAAACCTTAAACCCTAATCTCTCAACCCTTATAGCCTCTTAATCCCTCAACCCCTATAGCCTCTTAGTCCCTGAACCATCAACCCTCAACCCTTAAACCGTAATCCCTCAACCCCTATACCCTCGTAATCCCTCAACCCTCAACCCTTAAACCATAATCCCTCAACCCCTATACCCTCTTAATCCCTGAATCCTTAACCCTCAACCCTTAATCCCTAATTGTTCAACCCCTATACCCTCGTAATCCCTCAACCCTCAACCCTTAAACCCTAATCCCTCAACCCCCATATCCTCTTAATCCCTCAACCCTCAATCCTCAAGCCTCAAGACTAAAGCCTGAAACCCTAATCCCTTAACCCATATATCCTCTTAATTCCTCAACCCTCAACCCTCAACCCTCAACCCTCAACACTCAACCCTCAACCCTAATCCCTTAACCCCTATGTGCTCTTAATCCCTCAACCCTCAACCCTCAACCCTTAAACCCTAATCCCTCAATCCTCAACCTTTAAACCCTAATCCCTCAACCCGTATACACTCTTAATTCCTCAACTCTCAACCCTCAACCCTTAAACCCTAATTCCTAAACCACTATACCCTCTACCCTATAACCTCTTAATCACTCAACCCTAAAACCTAAACCCTTAAACCCTAACCCGTAAACTCTCTACCCTCTACCTTCAATACTTTACCCTCGACCCTCAACCCTTATCCCCCAACCCTTAAACCTGCTTAGTAAACTCTCTACCCTAATCCCTCAACCCTCTTGACCTTGAAACCCTCAACCCTTAAACCCTTAAAAAATCAACCCTAAACCCTCAACCCTCAAACCTTAAACCCTAAACTCTTAAACCATCTACCATCTACCCTCTGCCCTCAACCCAATTCTCTCTACCCTAAACCCTAATCCCTCAACCCTAATCCCTCAGGCCTTACACTGTTAAATCCAAAAAAACTTGTTATCATAATCCCTAAACCCTCAACCCTTAATCTCTCAACCCCTATAACCTCTACCCTATATATTGGACCCTCAACCCTAATCCCCCGACCCTATACCCTATACCCTATACCCTCAACCCTCAAACCTTAACCTTAAACCCTTAATCTTCAACCCTCAACCCTCAAACCCTAAACCCTTAAACCCTCTACACTCTACCCTCTACCCTCTACCCTCTACATTAAACCCCCAACCCTCAATTCTCAACCCTCAACCCTTAATCCCTCAACCTTTAATCCTTAAACCCTAAACCCTCTATCCCTTACATTGGACCTTGAATCTAATCCTTCAACCATATACCCTCAAACCTATACCCTAAACCCTCTACCCTCAACCAAGTAAACCCTTAACCCTAAACCTTTCAACCCTAAACCCTTAAACTTTCTACCCTATACCCTCAACCAAATACCCTCTACCTTCGACCCTATTCCCTCAACCCTAAAACCTTACCCTAATACCCTAGAAACCATCAACCCTATAGGTTTTCCACCCTAATCCCCAACCCCTATCACTTTCTCTCTATCTATACATGTCACCTCTCCCTCCCTCCTACCCTCTCTAATTGTCTCTATCTACCATCTCCCTCTTTCTATTTACCTCTAATTCAATCAATCCCTACCACCCTCTCTCGCTCCCTCTATCCATCTCTCTCTATGTCCCTCCCACTCTATCCCACTCTCTCCCACTCCCCCTCTCTCCCTCTCTCTCATGTCTCTCCCTCCCACCCCATCTCTCTCTTAGGTCTCTCCCTCTAGCAACCTACCTAGGTAACTCTCTCTTTTTCTCTCTCCCCTCTCTCTATCTATCCCTCCCACCCTACCTAGATAAGTCCCTCTCACTCCACCCCCCTCTTTCTCTACCTCTATCAGGTCACTCCCTCCCATACCCTCTCCCTCTCTCAGGTCTCTCACTCACACTCCATCTCTCTCCCACTCCCTCTCACTACCTATCTCTCAAGTCTCTCCCTTTGGCACCCTACCTACATAACTCTCTCTTTCTCCCTGTCTCTCTATCCCCCCTCTCTCTCAATTCTCTCTCTCCCACCTCCCTCTCTCTCTCTCCCTCCCTTTATCCCTCCCACCCTACCTAGCTAAGTCCCTCTCTCTTAAACTCTCACTTCCACCCCCTCTCCATCTCTCCAAACTCTCTCTCTCTCTAAATTCTCCCTCCCTCTAAAGAAATACGTAAATACATACATACAAGCATAATACATATGTACATACAATCCTACATCCATACAAGGATATGTACATACATGTGTAGATACAATCTTACATACATACTGGCATACATGTACAATATACATGTATTGATACATACAGACATGCATACACGCATACATACATGACATACAAGCATACATGTACATACAAGCATACAAATATATCAACATACATTCAATATATTGGCATTTAACATAAAGGAGGACATAACACAAGTGCTTTATAATGTGCTCGCGTTATGTATTAGTGTACATGTTTCCCATAGAAGCAAAAACCATGTCAAAATTGAGATATAACGCGAGCACATTATAGCACGCTCGCGTTATATCTTGATTTCAGAATTCTCGAGCCTTAGGATTGGTATTTGCCTTGGAATACCAACCCAAAGGGTTGGAGGGCATTCCCAACAACCAGAGATGTGGTTTAAAAAAATCTACATATTTCACATAATCAAGTTCGTTCTCACTGTCAGAATTGCACGTGGTTCAATATCAAAAAAATTGAACACATGGGTAATGTTGGGTTCTCTCTTAGCTATCCAACGATGTAATTTTTTTCACTTTCTAAAAATGTTAAGCCTTTAATCCATAATTTATTTTATTTGTATGTCTCTTTTTTGCCAAAAAGCAATGTTCCAGTATTTTTTTCATTATAAATTAACCGTTCATCAAATTTTCAAATAAATTACATTTTTAGAAACTAGACTCCATTCTACATATTGAAAATAAAAATCAATTATTTCCAAAATTTGTAGAGGTAGCATGGCCAAAATTCTATTTTTCAAGAAGTGTCCACTTCGAAAATTAGTAACAAATCAAATATTCATTAAAAAATTATCAGAAAAATCATGCATCAACTACATATTGTTAGCTAACTTCTGACCATTGCAATTTTAAAAATACTAAAAAAAAATTCACCATACGAGGGTCGTACAGGAGTTGCTATGTTATGTTTTTCTTACCAAAAAAACACCAATTTGTGTACGTCCCTCTTTTGAACCCCTTAATCTCAACCATTTTAAAAATAAATTAGTAGTTTAGAGAATAGACTCGAATCACTTCGATCCTTGTTTTATTTCCATCTCAAAATTTTAAGTGTAACTATCCTCAATTTCACGTCCAAGGTCAGTATTTCCTTATTTTAGAGAAAAATTGTCCACTTAAGTCCCCTTTTTGGGAACCATCTTGGCGCACTTACCCTAAAAAAAGATAAACCCACGTAAAAAAAATTGGTTTATGAAACAAAGAGCACACCCTAATATTTTCTACGATGCCAAAGAAAACCTAAGTGGATGATAATGTAGAACCTATGAGAATATGATAACCAAAGTGAATGATAATAAAAAACCTATGAGAATACAATAACCAGAGTGAATGATAATCCAAAACCTATGAAAAAGAAACATTAAATTATGACTTTAATATTTGCAATATAAACCCTAGGGAAATAAAAATTCTAAACTATGATAATGTAGAACCTATTAAATGAAGTACACCCAAGATTGTTATTGGACCTAAACCCTGTTTTTTGTATGGCATTGGGGTAAAAGCATAAACTTGTGGGGTAAAAGCACAAACCTATGTCATACTTTCGGCCAAATAAATAGTTTCGAGCGAACTAATTTCAGCTAGAAATGTTTCATTCAAGTATTTTTCAGCCGAAACCATGTGGCATATATGTGGCACACATGGTTTCAGTCGAATAGGTTTCGGCCGAAACCAAAAAAAAAAAAAATTCCCTTTCAACTTTCAAACCAGCTTTCAATTTGGACTTTTGTAAGTGTGGGATTTCTATCATAAGGGTTTCGGCCAAAACCCTTCCGATAGAAACCCTTTTAGCCGAAACTGTCTAGTTGGCATCCTAGTTGGCAACCAACTCAACATTTTTCAGATTTTTTTGAAACTTTCAAATTTAACTAAGTATTTCTCTAGTCATAATGTTTTTTCTGCAAAAACGAAAAATACCCTTTTGTAAAGCTAAAGTAGGGAATCCAAATATATAAAAAAATTAATATTTTAATTAGTTTTAATGGGTATGTGCGGGATCATGATGGAAAAAATAGGTCCTTAAGTGGCAATGAAAATTCAGAAAATCAGAGTTGGGCAACTTGACATAAAAATTTTAATAAGTTATCTATATTATTTAAAAAATATGTAAGAATAGAATTTGTGGAAAATTGAATGTAGTTTCTAAACTACTAGGTTAATTTTTGTAAAAAAAAAATCTATTTGGTGAAAATTTGAAATTTCAATGCAGTAGTACTAAAATTTCAGGGAAAAAAAAAAAAGTAGGTGTCTGTCTGACCACCCTAACCATAATAAAATCATAATATTTTTTTATAAAATTTTAGATATAAGTAGAGGACTCATGTCCCGATGTGATGCATATTTTTTTGTATTTTTTTTCCAAGTAAATAATTAATTATGAATTTTTTATTATAACTTTTAAAAAATATAAAAACTCGTATGTCTAATCACCTTAACTTGGTCAAAACTTCATGAAATTCATTTTTTTTTTTAATACAATAGTATGCAAAGCATAGAATGTGACGCATATTTTGGATTCAAAAAATGTTATACGGTTTGAAAGATATAGATTTTTTTCAATCAACCTATCAATCAGAATTTTAGTCGTAATTCAAATAGAAAATGAATAATAATTATTTATTAAATTCAAAATAAAGAATAATTTATATTGGTAGAAAGCTGAGAATCTCCTTTAAAAACCCTTTTCGTTTCATCAATTTAGGGTAAAAAAAAAGTCGGCAGCCACATGGGCGAAGTCTAGAAAAACAAGGTAAGCTATTAAACACGTTTTTTGTGTTGACTTCTTAGGATTGGCATGTCCTAGCCAAATTCCAAAGCAAACCCGAGGCTAATCCCTAGGTAGTAGGTTTTGTCTCAAACATACCAGATAACCGATTTTTTTTATATTTAATTTTAAAAAATCTAATATAGTTTTTAATAAATGATTTAAAAAATTGAAATTTTCAAATCAGATATCCGATTTATTTTATATATAATTTAAAAAAATCTAATATAGTTTTTAATATATAATTTAAAAAATTACAATAAATAATTTATAGTTTATTTTAATATATCTAGTTGAGAATATACAATATAGTTTAGAATTCAATATATAATTTATAATTTATAATTTATGATAATCTCTTACGGAATTATGTATAATATATAACATATTATACTATTATGTATAATATTTATATATTATTTATATATTCTAGTTAATGTATAAATATTTATATATATATATATATATATATTAAGTTAATATAAAAAATATTATATAACTAATTAATATTACTAATATATTAAATATTTAAATATTATATCCCTCTCTCTCCCTCCCTCCCTCTCTCCCTCTATCTCTCTCTCTCCTCCTCTTCCCCTCTTCCCCTCTCCCTTCCCCCCTAATTCTCTCTCCCTCTCTCAGACCCTTCTTCTCTCTCTCCTTCTTCCCTCTCCCTTCCCCCTCCTAATTCTCTCTCCCCTCCTTCCCCTCTCCCTTCTACCTCCAAATTATATCTCTCTCCAAATTCTCTCTCTCTCTATCCCTTTCCCTCTCTCTTTCCCACTCTTTATCTCTCCCTCTCTTCCTATATCTCCCCTTCTTCCCGTCTTCCCCCCCCCTCTCTCTCTCTCTCTCCCTCTACCTTCCCCCTCCTAATTATCTCTCTCTATCTCTCCCTTTCCCTCTATCTTTCCCTCTCTCTATCTCTCCCTCTCTTCATCTCTATCCCCTTCTTCCACTCTTCCCCTCTCCCTTCTCCTTCCTAATTCTCTCTCTCTCTTTATCCTCTTCTTCCTATCTTCCCCTATCCCTTCCCCCTCCTAATTCTCTCTCCCTCTCTCTCCCCTTCTCCCCCTCTCCCTTCCCCCACCCAATTCTCATTCTCTCTCTCTCTCTCTTCCCCTCTTCCCCTCTACCTCGCCCCTCCTAATTATCTCTCCATTTCCCTCTATATTTCCCTCTCTCTATCTCTCTCTCTATATCTCCCTCTCACCATCTCTCTCCCCTTCTTCCACTCTTCCCCTCTCCCTGTCTCCATCTCTCTCCCATTCTTCCCCTCTTCCCCTCTCCCTTCCCCTTCCCCCTCCTAATTCTCTCTCTCCCCCCTTCTTCCCCTCTCCCTCCCCTTCTTCCCCTCTTCCTCCCCCTCCTCTCTCTCTCTCTCTTACCCTCTCCCTTGGACCCCCTCCTAATTCTCTCTCTCTCTCTCTCCCCACTTCTCCCCCTCTTTCGCTCTCCCTCCCCCCTCCAAATTATCTCTCTCTCTCTCTCTCCTTCCCCTCTCCCTTCCCCCTCCTAATTCTCTCTCTCTACCCTCTCCCTTCCCCCTCATAATTATCTCTTCTCCTCT
>CM021105.1:629033032-629104042 GCA_007115665.2 Sequoiadendron giganteum | reverse complement strand
TCTCTCTCTCTCTCTTCCCCTCTCCCTTGGACCCCCTCCTGATTCTCTCTCTCTCTCTCTCCACTACTCCCCCTCTTTCGCTCTCCCTTCCCCCTCCAAATTATCTCTCTCTCTCTCTCTCCTTCCCCTCTCCCTTCCCCCTCCTAATTCTCTCTCTCTACCCTCTCCCTTCCCCCTCCTAATTCTCTCTTCTCCTCTCCCTTCTCTCTCTCTCTCTCTCTCCCCATTCTTTCCCGTCTTCCCCGTCCTCCCCTCCCAGGTTACCCCTCTCTCTCTCTCTCTCTCTCTCTCTCTCTCTCTTTCTCTCTCTCTCTCGGCCCCCTCCTCTCTCTCTCTCTCTTATTCTTCCCCTCTCCTTCCACTCTTGATTCTCTCTCTCTGCCCTCTCCTTCCCCTCCTAGTGCTCTCTGCTTCTCTCTCCCTTCCCTATTCTCCTCTCCTTTCCCTCTTAGTTCTCTCCTCCTCTCCTTCCTCTCCTATCTCTCTCTCTTTCTCTCTCTCTCTCCTTCTTCCCTCTCTCCCTTCCCCTTCCTAATTCTCTCTCTTGTCCTCTGCCTCTCCTTCCCCTCCTGATTCTCTCTCTCCTTATCTCTCCCTTCCCTCTTCTCCTCTCCTTCACCCTCCTAATTCTCTCTTCTTCTCTCCCTTCTCTCTCTCTCTCTCCCTCCTTCCCTCTCTCTTCTTCCTCCTAATTCTCTCTCTCTCTCCCTTCTTTTCCTCTTCCCCTCGCCCTCCTAAGCCTCCTGGTTACCCCTCTCCTATCTCTCTCTCTCTCCCCTCTGATTCTATCCCTCTCTCCCCTTCTTCCCTATTCCTCTCCTTCCCCTCCTAGTTCCCTCTCTCTCTCTCTCTCTCTCTCTCTCTCTCTCTCTCTCTCTCCTTCTTCCCCTCTTCCCATCTCCCTTCCCCTTCCTTATTCTCCCTCCCCATCTCTCTCTTCCTTTCCCTCTCTCTCTCTATCTCTTGTCCACCCTACACCTCCTAATTACTCTCGGGTCTATGTGTGCTACAAATCGGATATTAGATTTTTGAAACCAAAATTTTACCGCCACAATACATTTTTAAATGTTTTCAAATATCGGATATTCAATTCAAAATGGATATCCGATTTGTAAAACTTAGGCTTGGTCATTGCTATGGAGCAATGTACTGACACCCAACCCAAAATAAAAGTCAACTCATGATTTCCGCGTTTTTTGGCGAGTGAAAAATGCTACTTTTTCCTATTGCCACTTTTTGGCCCATCGTGATCCTGCACATGCCCTAATATATGTTGTTTTTAAAATAATGCAAGTAGGTTGTTAAAATTAAAAAAGAGATTGATTATAAATTTTAAAAAGTTAGTAAAACATATTCCAAAATTTTAAACTTATATGGCCCAGTAGAGGAGAGAGTCTTCTTCAAAAGGGTATAATTTGGTTTTTGAAAATGACAGCCCGTGAAAACTGTCAAATTTTGACATGTTTGACATTAAAATGTTATTACGAGAAAAATATACATCAAAATTTGAACTTTTTTTTCCATGCAGTAGACATTGAAGTTACCTATTTGGAGAAAAAAAAAATAGGGAGAAATGAAGTTTTGTTCAATTTGTTTCTTGACGGCCCGTGAAGTCACTCTTTTCTAAAATTTTCAGCACTCCAAAATTTGTCCTTAAATTGAAAAAAAACATAGTGAAAAAAAATAAAAAAATTTAAAATTACAGTAATAAACTTCATCAAAATTTTTACATTTCATTAGTTTACACCATTTTCAAATTCAAAACATAGAGACCACTTTTATGTGGTTG
Source organism: Sequoiadendron giganteum (assembly GCA_007115665.2). Taxonomy (NCBI): domain Eukaryota; kingdom Viridiplantae; phylum Streptophyta; class Pinopsida; order Cupressales; family Cupressaceae; genus Sequoiadendron; species Sequoiadendron giganteum. Next base: position 629,102,253 of record CM021105.1, on the reverse strand, counting down.
AAGTTCAATTTTTTTTTGCTATTGGTCGATTCCTTTATAAAGTGTGACATAGGTTTGTGCTTTTACCCTCTAAAACAAGCATCAATATTATTTTTTATTGTAATGAAAAATAAACAACCCCAAATTTATCTATGGCAACATAACAACCAACAATATTATTTGTTCCTGTAATGAAAATAAAAACAACCACAAATACTTCTATGGCACTGAAAAAACCAACAATATTATTTTTTAATGACAAAAAAATAAACCCCATTTTCAAAGAGAACAATGCTTGAACAAAAGATTAATTTCTAGAAACTTAGTGTGTTTATGAACACAAATTCAATAGTGTTCATAGACACGAAACTTCATACCAAAGAATCTGAATTCTACATTAGAGAAAACCCAATTAAAAAAATGCAAACACAATAAACAATTGAAATTCAAATAATGGCAAGGCCTTAGTGAGGTTTCTCACCTAGGTCAAATGGAAACAAACTGGTTGAATGGAGCTTCCTCATGAGCAAGCAACCATCTTCGTGAGGGTTCACCTTAAAGGAAATGTCAAAAATGCAACCGAGAAGTCGTAAAAAATGCAATAACACAACATGATAAATGTTGGTTCACTTGCATGGCACTGACAAACGTGGGTCACTGCATGTCGGAAGTGGAGTTGGGTTTCATGTTGAAATACTGGTGTACATCTATATCCTTACTAGAGTTTGAGTGTTGCATGTTCTGGTAGCTGCTTCAAACTTGTAGAGACTTCAAGCGAGCACCTTCTAGCGTCGAAGTGAAGAAAAATTGAGAATTTGGTGGAGTGAAAGGCTCTAATGTTGGTGAAAAGTGTGAGGCATTGGTAGCATTGAACGCAAGTTGGCTCGAAGTTTACATGGGATGTCATGTTTATCGTAGGAAGTGACGTGCATTAAACATGACTATACACAAGTATAGCAAGGGGCCACAAGAGATTAATGTGATGCAGTGGAGTGTAAGGGTGGCAGAGTGAGAGTTGCTAACATAGCAAGGTAGCCCACTTTGGACATTACGCCACGCAACAACTGGCAATCCAACCAAGCACGTTTTAGTCACATGGTAAATTTGGGAATTTTTTTATGGGATCAACTAATCACATCGTCCTACATGGAAAATTAAATCAAAATTTTTTTAAAAAGTTTTTCTTATTGTTTATAAGGCTTTATTTTATCATACCAAATTACAAAAAAAAATTGTTGGTCCACATGGCACTCCATGTGGACCATAAAAAAATTCCCATGCACCTTTCAACTCCTATCCCATATTGTGGTTTACAAGCATGCCACAAAACAATGTGGTTAACTCATACACTATTGTTTAAAAGAATGGATCTATCCTGCTATAGTACAATTTGTATTTGTAAGCATGAGAAAACTATTTGCATCGACATTATTTTTGGTTGAAAGACTACAAAACATGAATGTATTTAAAGTATAGATTACAAACTAAATGAATATAAACTTAAAGTAATTTCAAACACCTACTTCTCATTTTGTCGTTGTATAATCACAAAAGACTCTTCAGTAGGCACACCAAGGACCACATAATCAGCAGTAGCATCTTGCAAGGCATCATCCTCAAAAAAAGGGATCAAATTTCTAACCATTTTCATACATATCAAATTTCTCCACATAGTCTACAATAGGAAGTTCCAAGTGTGATAAATCAATAACTAAAGTTTCACATTCAAGATCTTGAACGATAGGAAGACCACTGCCATTGGTAAACTCAATTTTTTCTCTAGAAATTTTGTTTATCTTGTCCAATATTTGTCAATGTTGTTGAGCATTTACTCAACTCCCCAGTAGACTTACCCAAAAGCCTTTTAAACTCCATCCAAAACTTGGCAATTCTCTGATTTGGTTTGGTTTTACCTTTTATCTTTCTTTTCACACTGCCAAAACTTTGAAGATTACCCTTCACATTATTCATCCTTATTATCATCTCTTTATTTTGCCCATTTTCTTCTCTCTGTTTTACAATCTTTTTTTTTTGCCCCTTTAAGAAGAGAACATGTAAAAACTGATGAAACTGATGTTGGATCGTCTAATTTTACTATGGCATTTTTAAGCCATATATCATACAAGGATTTAGTTTAGATTACTATTGTTTACTACATGTGTCTTCCATCCACAATTAGGTAGTTAATTAGATCTATAATTTACTGGTATTTTTAGTTTTAATTACTATTTATTGTCTTTATTTTTTGCAATCTTTTAGTTCACTGAATAATGCACATGCTTAGACTTTTTAAAGTTTATAATTTGTTTTTTTGGGTGCTACAATATGTGCATCAACACTGCTTTTCATTTAAGCTTCATTAATCTACGTAATTGTAATGTAGTTAATAATAATATAGAAGAGTTTTGGTTGTGGCTGAGTGATTTTATCACTATTTATTTGTTATTGTTAACTTTTTAACACGATGGTTTAAGAATTAGGCTTTCTTTTATATTTTTCATTTGGTATCAGATAAGATTATTTTTTTGTGTAATCATGTCAGGTTCTAACTATTTGCTAATTCCCAAATTCAATCGAAGTGGCTATGAATATTGGTGCATCAAGATGATGAACTTTTTGATAGGGAAAGCTTTTGGAAGATTATAGAAATGGGTTATGAAGAACCAGTAGACTAGAGTGCTCTTATGTACCCAATGATAGAAAAACTAAGAAGGAGGCTAAAAAAAGTAATGTTCAAGCCTTATTTCATATTCAAATAGCTCTCAATAAGAGCTTATTTCTAAGGATTGCAAGGTGCAAAATTAGCTCTAAATACTTGGAAGACTCTATAAGAGGCTTACCAAGACAGTGACCACGTCAAGGTTGTCAAGTTGTCGATGTTGAAGAGAGACTTCAAAAATTTGAAGATGTAAGAAACTAAGAAAGTAAGTGATTATTTTTTAATATTCAATGATGTGGTTAATAAAATGGTTGCTCTTAAAAAAATTGTAAGCAATGAAGTTGTAATCAAAAAGGTTTTAATGTCTCTAATATCAAGGTGGAACCATGTTGCTATAATCATTGAAGAAAGCAAGGATTTGTCTACCCTTCAGTTTGATCAACTAGTTGGATCTCTAATATTTGATGAAGAAATATTGAGAGATTCATTTGGATAAAGTGATGATAAAGCCTTTTCTTCCAAACTAAAAATTACAAACAATGAAGATGTCAATCAAAAATCATAATTATTCAAGAGAAAATAGAGAAAGAGAAGGTTCAAGAGGAAGAGGTAGAGGTAGATTTGATAAGATAAATATTCAATTATGTTATCATTGTAATAGGTATGACCACTTGGAAAGGGAGTGTAGATTAAAAGATAGTAATGAATTAATACAAGTGTTTAGTATGCTCAAGAAGGTGATGAAGCTCCTCCAAATAATTTATTTTATCTTATGACAAAGCTAAAAATGCTACTAAAAATGTTTGACATTTAGATTCAAGATGTTCTAACCACATGTCAGGGAATCAGAAGATTTTTTTCTATAATGGATGAAAGTTTCAAATCCAAGATCAAACTTGTTGATGACAAAACATTGGAGGTTCCTAGAAAAGGAGCTATGGAAGCCCCTACTAAAGAAGATATGAAAATTGTTAAGGACATTTATTACACTCCATAATTAAAATATAATCTATTGATTTTTGGCCAATTGTGTGATAAAAATTATATGGTGGTGTTTGAAAATCAACAATGCATAATTAATGATAAGAATCAAAGCAATAGGATTGTTACAGTTGTGCCTATGTCAAAGAATAGGATGTTCACATTGAAGTTTGGATAACATAGCGATAATCTTGCTAATATGAAATATGAAGATAAAATTTGGTTGTGGCATCTCAAGTATGGTTTGAAGACTCTAACATCAAAAGCATTAGTTTCTCATTTACCTAAGGTTGAAGAACATAAAGAAGTTTGTGAAGGATGTGCTAAAAAAAAACATGGAAAAGAGAAATTTCCAAAGACAATGCATGGAGGCCCATTATCCACTTCAATTAGTTCATTTAGACACTTGTGGTCCTATGCAGACATAGAGTTTATATAAGTCAGCATATTTCATTATTTTTATTACTCACGAAAGTGTGGGTTTATTTTTTGAAGACCAAGGATGAAGCGGTTTAAAGTCCTTGTTATAAATGAAAAAAGGTGTAGTATCGAATACTTGAGGATTGATCATGGAGGATAATTTTGTTCAAGAAGAAGAGATACAAATAGATTTTGATAAGAGAAATATTCAATTTTATCATTGTAATAAGTATGATCACTTTGAAATGGAGTGTAGAATAAAAAAAGGTAATATTAATACAAGTGTTAGTATGCTCAAAGGGTGAGGAGGCTCCTCCACATAAAAAGCCTCTTCTATATTATATTAACTACATTACAATTATATAGATTAATAAATCTTAAATAAAAATTAGTGTTGATGCACAAATTGCAACACCCAAAAGACACATTGTAATCTTGAAAATTCTGAGCATGCATTATTCGGTGAGCTAGAAGACAGCTGAAAAACAAAGATAGTAAACAGTAATTAAAACTAAAAATAGTAGTAAACTATAGATCTAACTGTCTAATTGTGCATGGCAAAGAAGACACATGCAACACTATGTAAACAATAGTAATCTAAACTAAATCCTTTCACGATATATGGCTCTGCAGATGCCGCGGTAAAACTGGACGATCCAGTATCAGTTATCAACATACTCCCTCTTGATGTGGAGAGGGCTCACAATTTGACCTCTAAGTATCAAATGTTGATCCTTTGCAACTGTCTTAGTGAAAATATATGTTCACTATTCATTAATGTTGATGTATTTCAATTCTACTTCCTTCTTCTACACCGTTGCCAACTACATACTCAAGGAGCGGTCTCCTACCATTTTTTTCTAATGAAGATGATGCTTGACATAGTTCAGATTGCAAATTGCCTACCTTGTCTTTCTTATGTTTTTGAACTACAAGTCTGACATAATTGTTAGAAGCCACAATCAAGTCATCTATAAAGACAACAACAGTGGTAAAATAATACATGGAAATTACTACCAAAATTGCAAAGGCATTTAACATATTGTAGTTTATTCTAAGCTACATAATCCTTTTTCTTAACATATTGTAGTTAATTCTAAGCTACAAAATTGCAAAGGCATTTAAGTAGTGTACCTGATAGCTTCATATCAGAAGGGTTTTCAGTATCTCCACCATTTACGATTACACAGAAATTTTTAGTCTCAATTGCATTTTCTAGGGATTTTGTGGTTCTTTTTAGAAGCTATTTTGAAATATTTCTCCTTACATGAATCTTCATTAAAGCAGATTCTACCTGTTTCATCAAAGTTTTTACACCTATATAGTGTTTGCTAATCAAAATTCAAGTTAGCCTGTTGTTCAGCCTTCTTTGTTGTACTCTTATAAAAGCTTCTGCCTCTTGGTTCCTAAATTACCATGAAATATAATCAGTTGATGCCCTTTCAATGTAAGGTGTTTATCCAACATTATCCCATTACCAAAATCTTCAAAATGTATCTAAAACTATTAGAACTTTAAACCATTTGCATAGTTCCACGATCACTGAATAAAAATTATTGGATTCAATAAAACATCAATCTGGACTGCCACACAAGAACATCACATTATAAAAAAGAAGATAAAGATAATATTACATAACAACCAATTAATCATCATCTATAAAAAAATATGGAGCAGAGCGGTGTGAATCAAATTCGCTCAAAAGGATCAAAGACTAATGCAATGGCAAAGGATGGTGAGTGAACTTTAGGGCAGAAGGGCGAAGCCAAGGAAAATTGGGAAGATGAGGTGATCAGAACAATACCCGGTGTTACACCAGACCGGGCAAACACACATACACCATAGTGGATTTTCTCAAATGGAAGGTGGATAGATCGATGCCATCCTTATTATAGGGAACAACCTTCAGAACAACCAGGGAACTAGAACCCTCCTCATGAGCGACATGACATGCCATTAATGACAGGAAGAGGAAATCATCAAAACACTATAAAAAAGCAAGAGCTTCCACCATGGCGAAGGCCTAATTGGAAGAAAAAGCCCCATATTCACAAAAAACTTGGGACTGAGGGGAATTCTGGAAATGGGTCGGAACAACAGAGGTTGAGCCATGACTGGAATCAAGTACGAAACCCTAGGAAGTTGGAGGTAGAAGAAATAATGAAGATCGATGTCACAAGAAATCAATAATGATGCAGAAACTTTAAAGGAATTTGGATTTCTGTGTTGCTTCATCGGTGGCACCCCAAATAGGGCTTCAATCAGAAAATGGATTACGGAGATATGACAGACAGAAGTATTACTCATATTCCTCCCAAAGAATGTCTTTGTAGGGGTTTTTTCTGACAAGGAATCGAGGAAGCGAATTATGGAAGGTGGGATTTGGCACATGAACAATTTACCCCTGTTCATGCAACCCTGGTGCCAAAATTTTGACCCTACTAAAATTCAGCCCTATGATCACCCGATATGGATCCAACTATACAACCTTCCATTTGAATACTGGAACAGCGACTGTTTAGAAAATATTGGATGATCCTTGGGCACTTTGGTAGATATAGATATGGAGATTATAGATAGGGACTTATACAAATATGCCAGGCTTAAGATTGCGGCAATTAACCCAATCCCTCGGTCAATCATACTAACGATGGAATGAAAAAACTAGGTTTAGAAGCTTGAGGTGGAAGAGGATAAGAAATTTTACCTCAAATGTAGTTCAAGGAATCACTTTGAGGCAGAGTAAAAAAGTGCGCAAGGATCAAAGAACCGGAGAAAAGCAAGTAGGGAAAGAAAGGTGATATCTGAACTACAGATAGTTCCCTATGTCGCAAAACCACACTTAGTGGATTCAAACGCCTCAACGCTCAAGAACCAAGAAGTATGGCAAGCAAAACAAGAAGAGGTAGGGACACGGGAGGTGGACCCCCTATACCAAAATGAACCTAGGACAACAAACTTGGCGGAGCCAAGGATGGAAGAGCTCACCTCTAATTCTGATAGATCAGATTTGAAAAAAGATTTGGGGGATGATCTTGACATAAGGGAGGATCGGTATATAACCCAAACTGCAGTGAGGCACCTGGGTATGGGTAAACTCAATAAAAAAGAGAAGGTCAGAGGTAGGAAGTCTTTCAAAAAATTGAGAGAAGAGGAAGCAACTACCAGAAACTAACCTAGCATCAAAAATTCTTAAGTACCAAGGAAGGAAAGGCCTCCCTTGGGGAGAAATGAAGCTTACCTCTTGGAATGTCAGGGGCCTAAAGGCCCCTAACAAGCGATGTCCCGTTAGACATCATCTACAGTCATGTAAAAGCAACATAATTATCCTTCAAGAAACCAAGTTATCTCAAACAGAATCGAGTGTGTTTTTGTAATATATTCGGTCATTAAATGGTCATTTCCAGGATTCAATGGGAGTAGTAGGGGGAATCGGGTTGCTTTGGAAGGAGGCAGAGGCATCAATGGAAATATAGTTACCACACACAAAGTGGTTGGCGGTGAAAGTGTACAGCATGAGACAGGTATGTGCAGGATCATGATGGGCCAAAAGATGGAAATATGTAAGTGATATGATGGCCCATGTGGCTAATGACTCTTTTTTACCCGAAATTGATGAAATAAGAAGGGTTTTTAAAGGAGATTCTCATATTTCCACCAATATAAATTATGCTTTATTTTGAATTTAATAAATAATTATTATTCATTTTCTATTTGAATTACGAGTAAAGTCTTGATTGATAGGCTGATTGAAAAAAATCTATAGCTTTCAAACTGTATCACATTTTTGGAATCTAAAATATGTGTCACATTCTATGCTTTGCATACTATAGGATTAAAAAAAAAAAAATGAATTTCATGAATTTTTGACCAAGTTAAGGTGGTTAGACATATGAGTTTTTATATTTTTTAAAATTTGTAATAAAAAATTCATAATTAATTATTTACTTAGAAAAAAATTACAAAAAAATATGCATCACATTGGGACATGAGTCCTTTAATTATATCTAAAATATTATCATTTTATTGTGGTTAAGGTGGTCAGACAGACACCTACTTCTTATTTTTTCCCTAAAAGTTAAGTACTACTGCATTGAAATTCTAAATTTTCACCAAATAGATTTTATTTTTCTAAATAAACCTAGTAGTTTAGAAACTAAATTCAATTTGCTACAAATTCTATTCTTACATATATATTTGAAATAATATAGATAACTTATTCAAAATTTTATGTCAAGTTGCCTAACTTTAATTTTTCAAAATTTTATTGCCACTTAAGGGCCTATTTTTTCCATGATGATCCTGCACATACCCAAACTCAATATCAAGTTCATACTCATCAACATCTACGGCCCAATTCGAACAAAGGAGAAAGCTGGGCTATGGGCTGAGGGTTTGAACTTCATAAGAAGCCACAAGGAGTCAAGTTTTATCATGGGGGGCGACTTTAATGCAATCTTGGATCTCTCAAAAAAGAGTGGGGGAATCAGAACTTAATCCCAAGCACTAATTGACTTTAGGTGCTTTGTGGTGAACTCAGGATTGGAAGACTGGCAGAATTTAAATGGTGTCTTCACCTGGACCAATAGGTGCAAGGACTTTACAGCAATCTCGGAGAGGCTGGACAAGTTTCTATTATCTCTGGATTGGCGCAAGTATTACTCCACAATTGAGGCACAAATATTGCATGTCTCTATCTTAGACCATTTCCCCGTTGAACTTTCCCTTGGTAGAGGATTGGAGCAAACAAAATATACATTCATATTCATGAATATGTGGTGGCAGAATGAAGGGATTTTGAGCTTGCTAAAAGAATGGTGGAATGAGCTAAGAGTGGGGGGCTCGAACAGTTTTAGATTTATAAAAAAACTCCAACATCTAAAACTCAAGTTGAAAGATTGGAACAAAGAAAAATTCATGAATATATTCACAGAAAAGGCTAGATTAGAATGCGACCTAGAAGCACTGAATGAGAAGGTGATAAGGTATGGTATGAGGAATGATGAATTCAGGCGGGAGGAGTTAAAAATTGAGTTGGCAGAATTTTTGAAACGTGAGGAAATATACTGGAGGGACAAATCAAGAGAGGTTTGGCTCCAAGATGAGGATTCCAACTCAAAGTTTTTCCATGCCTTAGTCCTTGCCCACAGGGCTGCAAAAAAAATTGAAAATATTTAGGCCCAAGATGGTTCCCATAAGAAGGATAGTACGGATGTAAGCCAAGCTGCGGTTGAATTCTTCAAAAATCTTTTGGTAGCACACGAGGGCGGTTGTGTCAAAGGGGGAATTTTAGAAATAATTGAAAGAAGGGTTGGAAGTGAGGATAATGCAATGTTGTGTAAACCTATTTTGATGGAAGAATTTAAGTCCATTCTCTTTTAGTTGCACCTCGATAAGGCTCCGAGGCCAGACAGTTTCCTGACAAGGTTTTTCCAAAATTGTTGGAGCTTCCTAGGCAGGGACCTATGGCAGGTGGTGGAGGACTTCAGAAAGTCAAAAAGGTTTTTCAAAGACTTGAACAACACAGTCATTGCCCCGATCCCCAATAAGGTGGAATGCAAATCATTTAGCGACTACAAGCCCATTTCCCTATGCAACACAGTCTATAAAGTAATCACCAAAGTTCTTGCAAATATGCTCAAACACATCATGGGGAAAATCATCTCACTGGAGAAAAATGGGTTTGTACTAGGGAGAGAAATAATTGATTGCATCTTGCTCAATAGTGAAGTGGTACACTCGTTAAAAGCTTATCACTTGGTAGGAATGGTAATCAATTTGGACGTAAGTAAGGCCTACGACAAGGTAATTTGGGATGTTTTGCTCAAAGTGATGGAGCGCATGGGATTCAATGGTCATTGGTGCTCTTTGATCAAGCATTGCATATCATTTGTAAGATCTTCGGTACTGGTAAATGGGTCTTTACATGGATTTTTCATGGCTACCAGTGGTCTCTAACAAGGGGACCCCTTGTCACCTTCACTGTTTGTGATTATGGCAAAAGCTTTAGGTTGTGTCATTAGGTGGAGAAAACAACAAGGAGAATGGATCAGTGTAACGGTGGATCCAAATGTGGAATGGATTACCCATTCTCAATTCATAGATGACACCACACTATTCAGGGAAGAAAGCATTAAAGAAGAAAGATGCATAAAGGAAACGCTAGATGAGTATGAAGAGCAGTCGGGACTAAAAATGAATAAAGAGAAATCAAGAATATACTTCTTTAACACCAAGATGGTGGTTCAGAAGGTCATATCCTCATTATTGGGGTACCAAATGGAAAAGCTTTTGGTTAGATTCCTTGGGGTTTAGGTTATAGATGGAGCATAGAGATCCAAGCACCTGGAAGCGGTGGTGGCTAGTTGTAAAAACAAGGCCATGTCCTAGAAAAACAACTGGTTGACGTTGGCAAGTAGGATTACCATGGCAAAGGTTGTTCTATCAGCCATTCCAATCTTCACAGTGGCATGCTACGAAGCCCCAAAGAAGCTTGATGAAGAGCTCAAAAGAATCCTGAAGAGATTTTTATGGGAAGGCTCCAAAGGTGAAAAAAAATACCTCTAATCGGTTGGTAAATGGCAAGTAAAGAAAAAAGTGAAGATGGTACAGGATTAAGGATAATCGGTCTTCAAAACATCACATTAGGGGCCAAGTTTGTGTCGAAAATGTATAGACAACCAGAGAATTTATGGTGTCGTATACTCCAAAACAAATATCTAGACAACCTCCCTCCTACAAGGATTTTGACAATTGACAACCTGCAAGGGGTTCGGCCATATGGAGGTTCATTAAGAATTTTCGCCCATTGATCATGAATCATGTTTCCTGGAAGATAGGAAATGGTCAGAAAGCAAGTTTTTGGACTAACTCTTGGAATGTATACAGGAGTCTTTCTGACCAATTCGAATTGGATCAGGAGATTGAGAGATTGGAAGCAGAGTATGGCATTGAGGTAATCAACTACGTTGACTTGCAGGCAGAGGAAGGCAGTGGGAGGGTGATTTGGAAGAACCTAATCCACTTGCCCTTAGCTCAAGGGGTAATGCCAGCAGTGTTAAGAGAACTAAACAATTATATGGTATGTGTATCCATGGAGGAGGACACCATCATCTGGTGCGGGGCAAAATCAGGAGAGTATTCTTCCAAGCTTGGCTACTAGATGCAAGTGGAAATTGGAGCAAGATTGGATTGGTTGGCATCCCTTTGTTGGAATCACGCGGTTCTTCCCAAAGCAGATGCTTTTCTCTGGGTGGCTAGTAACCAACATCGCCTTGCCATAGAAAGATTGAAGAGGATAGGAATTGTCGGCCCATCTCATTGTACAATGTGTGAGCAAGCAGAGGAGGATACCGACCATCTATTTCTACTTTTCCTAGTAGCAATAAAATGTTGGGATTGGATTCAAAGATCATTCCAAATACAAGACCCAAGGCAGGAAAAACTACTTGAGTTCTTGAACTCATGGTAAATAGGCAACAAGAATGGTTATTGGCATGGCTTATGGGTTTCAACACCATCGATGGTAGTATGGCACATCTGGAAAGAACGAAATAGGAGAATTTTCAAGGGGGGAGCCCTTTGTAGTGATCATCTGATAGAAAAAATTAAGGAAGCATTAATAGAAGTGGCCAACAACAGGATCCTAGTCAATGCAAAATCAAAATTTTCAAAGTGAAATGCAGACATCCAAAAAGAATGGAGCAAACTAAAATGCCCTAAGGAGCACATTTTCGAGAAGAGGAAAGTTGACAAAAAGCTGGTCCACTGGAAGGGCCTGAAAGGATTAGCATGGAAGTTGAATTTCGACAGAGTGGCTAAGGGAAATCTAGGCATGTGGCAGGGGCAGGATGCATCATTAGGGACCAAGTTGGGCAATGTGTCTGGGCCACATCTAAAAAATATTGGAGTTCGCACAAACAATATTGTGGAATTAGAGGCACTGACATTGAGTTTACACACATGCATCGGTAAAGGGGTTAGATCAGTGGAAATTGAAGGAGACTCAAAGATTTGTATTGAGGCAATTATTAACGGTTGATCTCCAAGCTGGAAAATTAACTGCTGGGTTGGACAAATAAAAATATTACTTGGCAAATTGGATAACTACAAGATTGGCCACGCCTATAGAGAAGCAAACAAGGCGGCAAACTATCTAGCTAATGCTAGTATATGGCAAATGAACAAGTTGATCGTAGACTCCAATTTGGAGAGATGGGATGGGCTAAAGTACATCGTCGATCAAGACATGTTAAAAATGAATACATAATCCCAACAAGATACAGGAAGGTAAAAATCCATTGTTGGTCTATGGTGGAAAAATCTGATTTGGGCAACGTATATGAGCACAGGGCCTTCCTTGGGTCATGTCATAAATTATGCTCTCCCAATGATGGCGAATTTATTTTGCAATGGACAAGAACCTTGGTACTCTATTGCATGAACTCATCACAACAATATGGCTGAAAAGGAAGCAGTCAAGTTACTCAGAAATCTCATTCCAAAACCATGTGAACCATAAGTCAGAGCTGGATTCATACGTACGATATCCCAAGGACAGAATTGGACTGGATTTGGCATGGCCTGAATCGACCGGCTCGGTTATCATCAAACTAATCTTAACAGGATTAAGGCTATTTATAGTTGGACAGTTCAATCTTTATCTCTACACGGAAGCTCCAAAGTTTTCCAAAAAAGAGCATGATGGTATTCATGTTTTGTATCGAGTGCCATTGCACTAAAGAGCCTATAATGACCCAATGTAGAAGGCATTTCAACATCCCAAACCCAGCTATAAGGAACACAATAGTCAATCTGGTTTCAACTGTTCTCTCTCTCAACCAACACCGGTGCGATGGCAAAGTGTACGAGCTCATATTATGTGCATTAGTAGACATCACTGAAGCCAGGGAAGTCGTGGTCGAGCAGATCGACGAATTCATAGAAATTGGTAATGCCCAGGCCATGGCCAGTTCCATTATGAACCTAAGCGATGAAGGGTGGGTCAACTTCCTCAAGTACTACTTCGACCCATAAATCTTGAATATTGAAACCGATGATTCTGACACCGATGGGGAGGAAGCGGAATCCAACGAGGAAGAAATGGGTGAAGAGGAAGCTCGGGCCCATCGGACAGCCGCAAACAATTTCCGTATCAATGCATGGGAAGTATTTAGGGCTGGAGTCAAAAATGCCAACATGGACGCCTTCTCAAAATTTATGCGCTCCGACTTGACTTGCTTAACGAGGTCCGCTTGCATCGGTTGACCAGGATTGGGGACATCTTAACAACCATTTACCTATTCATAGAATGAGCGGGGTTTTTAATCTCGTTCCCTGACTATATAATCTGATCTGAAATGTACATGGGAGTTACCCCCTTTAATAACACTTATCTACAAAAAAAATTTTAAAAAAGAAAGAAAAGAGCATCACATTATACATTATTACTACAATCAATTTAGATAATGTGAAAATAAATTGAGGTTTATTTTTCTATAGTGTTAAATCAGGTACAGTTCCAAAATAAGGAAAGAAGTCAAAGATAATCTAAGTACAAAATTAATAAACAGGATTGTTGCACACGTTGAGCTAATTTTTACTCACCCTAATACAGGTTTAGAACAACGTTTCCAAACAAAATATGAAGAAATCAAGCATTATGCAAGCAAGCATAACAATTTTAAGAAAGGAAATCTGCTAAAAATTTATTACAACTAATAATTTTAGGCAGAGATAAAGTGTCCATCCGCTATCAATCGTACTCAAGAGAAAGTAAACAAATATTCTAAGAATAGGCCAAACTAGTTCTTTGAGAACATGAGCATGATATATTTGTTCAAATGATTAATGCCTAGCAAAAATGAAATAATAAATCACATCAGCGTAGATATATGATTGTCAAGAACATAGAATATAGAAGTGAGAGCATGCAATCTGAATAAAGAGCATGTGAAAGGGTAAAATCTAAGATGGAAGAGATCAAGTGTTGCTAGTCCACCTATCTCATTTTGAGAATGATGAAATAAGAAGGGGTGTGAGAAATATTAATGATCTCCATGTCTCTAAAGTAGTTAGTTGTTAGTGTCATTTGTTAGTTTCCTTTAATTTGTTATGGTTTTATCCCATGAGTTTCTATGCAAAGGAGTGGTTATAGAAGCTCTATTAAAATATATGAAATAGTAATTCCTATAAATTAATATTATTATTCAAAAATATTCAACAAAAGCATAGTACTATTTAAACTCTGCGTAAATTTCAATAACTGTTCCAAACGAAACCCTATGCGAACCTACAATCAATTTCATACCATACTTGATTCTGGTATGACTCATACTCGAAAATAGCCAATTTTCAAGTTGATTCATTAACATAAATACAACCTTCACTCAATGTATTACATTAGGAATTTTTACAAGTGCATCTTGTGGAATTTATTTGGGACCATTTTTTTAGCATACAATGGGACCAGTTGCACAGGTTCACTAGAAACTCCCTTCTTAAATTTGTTTTGTTTATCTGTGGTGCCTAGTCTTGTGGATTCACTTGAATTTTGGTTAAACGGAAAGAACCTAGTGCAGGAAATTAGATATAAATTGGTTGTAGTTGTTAGACAAGGATGTTTTTAGAGTCTTAGACAAAAGAAAATCTTTGCTCACAAATCTTAAGTGTGTGTTGGACCAAGGTAACGTCCACACTATCATAGAATTAGCCTCAATTGGCAACTATACACATCCAAGAAAGTTATATTTTGGTCACTTATTGTTTAGATATTTTTTATAATATCATAGTTTTGATTAAGATAAAGATGGGAAGATCCATAATATTATAGTTTTGTTCTTCTTTTATCACTTAAAAAATCAATTTTTCTGCAATTTCTTCATAATCCTATTTTCTATTTTCAGACTACATGAAATTCAATTTTAGTTTCTAATTTAGATTTGAGCTGTTAAAATGAATCCAGACTCGTTAGAACTATATGTTTTTCTATTTTCAAACCTGAGGTACAACTACAGTTTGCAACAGTGCAAATTTTAGGTCTAGAGTTTTGCTATCTGTACCAACAGATTCCAATTTAGAGAATAACAATGGTAATAGAGCTGCAGCTTTCAGGGTTTTAATGTACAGTTTTCTTAATTATAACAGTAGGAACCTACTGGGAACATGTCAAGATTAGATTTGAAGGGGAGCAAAACTTGGGAATTATGGCAGCTAAAGGGTTTCACTGGTAGAAACTCCCCACATTCTATAAGTGTTGTGTTATTTGAAAATTTATATGAAAAAAAATATTAAATAACAGCTCAACATTAGGTGGATCACTCCTTATATTTTCTAATCTAGGATAAATAATGACAATGATTTGAGAATTGATTCAAACTTCTAAGAGATGACAGTAGGATGGTTGATGAAATATGTAAATACTGACAATAAGAGAATCAAAGTTTTCTGATGTTCTGTTTAACACCAAAAAAATTACAATTAAGAGAATAAATACAATGGACTAGAGTAGTAGTCTCTCCAAGGTTTAGGATTAAGTTCACAAAAGTGGTGGTCCCACCATGCATGGAGAAGCATTAAATTGAGCCTTAAGTTTAGAAAGAGGATGTAAGTCAGAGCCTTTGAGATCTACTGGGTGAAATGACAATAATAAGGGTAAGGTCTTATGGAAGGGATTTTTTAAAAAAATTTAATGAGTGTTGTTAAATCTTTATTAAGCATATTTTAAAAGTGGTGGTCTCATGAATTTAATAGTGCAGTTCAACTTAAAAATTTAAACTCCAAAATTTAAGAAAGCTTTTGGTCTCATGAATTTTTCTTTTCTTTTCTCTTTATTTTCTGGAGTAAAAAAAATTGTGAATAAAAAATTAATAAATAAACATGTTGTGAATAAGAAAAACATCATTTTTCCTCTATTTTTTCTAGTAGAAATCTATGATTCTGAATGATTGACAAGTGGAAGAAAACATTCCTAAGTTGTGGTGAAATTTCTGGCCTCACCCTCATTTCATCAGCTAAAATCTCCATCCTAAAAATTAAAGACTGTTATTTTTCAAAAAAAATATTCTAATTAATTCCATAGCTTAATTGGTGTTGCTGATTGTTTGGCTAAATGGGCTTCTGATCATATTCATGATTGAAATTTGGTGGATCGGGGTCAACTACCCCCGAATTTGTCTCATCAATTGGATCACTTGGTTGAACTTGATAGGGCCATTTAATGCCCTTTCTTTGTAATGTTTCCTTGATTTAATAAAAAATTTACCCCCTCTTGATGTTTAATTTGTTTTGCTTCATATGACTTCTTGCTCCATGAAAATAGATCTCAGAACCCCCCATAAAATCTTATCCTAAACCACCAATGGTCAATGAAACTAGAAAAGATGTGATCGGTGAAGGAGATACTTACCTCATGTCCCCATGCGGCTGCTTAGCTTATTTTCGCTAGCAGCCACTACTCAACTTATTTAGGAGTTATTTATGGAGCTAATGGCCCCATGAATGCTTAGTTTTTCTGCTTATTTTTAAGCAGCCAGTTTAAATTTATAGTAATAGTATTAATAATAATTTGTACAATAAAAAATTAGAAAAACAAAAACAAAATCAAATATTTAAAAACGAGGGAAAGAAATTTGTGCCACGTGGATTTTTAGAAATATGCAGTTGCTGCCTATTTCCAGCCCACCCTCTTTTTTCACAGCTTATTTTCAATTTTCAATTCCTAAACAGTAGCTGCTCCATTAAAATAGGAAAAGATTCCAAATTATCCTTTCCCAAAAATAAAATTTATGCATGGGAACACCTCTGCTGCTTAAATTTAAGCAAAAAAATAGAGTTAAGCAGCCGCATGGGGACATGAGGTTAGATAAAAGAATAAAAATCAGCATTCTGCTTCCAAATAAACCAAATATTTTAAGGACACCGAGACACAAGCGAGACCCCTCACATTTTCCTCTTATATTGATTTGTTTCCTCGTGTTTTATGGACGTTTTAGGGTTTTTATTTATGTTCCCAAGATGTTTCCTATTTGGGGGTGGGATGGGATGAGCTGGTGCAGGGGCATTTGTGGACATCAGAAGCTTCCCCCATCAACCAGGGACATACAACGATGTCCTAACATTTGTTATGTCTAATTTTTTTTTTTTTTTAGGAAAAACATATTATCATCATATATAGAATATAGAATGTTAATTGCATAAATAGATTAAAAATAGGTGCACAAAAGAAATTTCTTCTTTTTCTAATGATCAATCATCCAATATGATTCAAAAGGTCAATTTAAATAAGCATACACAATTGAATCCAGAAGCTTTCAAATTAAATAATAGAAATAATCTCATCACAAATTGACTGGACTAATACTTGTATAACATGAAAATGGAGGCTCAAAATCTAGACAAGAGAAGTATGAAATAGTACCTACAAATTATTTCCTTCTTAATGTTGTTAAAAAGGTATTTTGTTTTAAGACTAGTAATTGTCAAAAATTATATTTTTCATAAAGATGGTGTACTAGTTCAAAATAAAAAACCTTCATTTATTTTGCATAAATGAACCATTAAAATTATTGATTTGTTGGAGAATAAATTGTAAAATACTTGTGGTACACTAAATATAATACATGCAACCATGGACTTCATTCTACCTTGGTCATATGAACTTTAAGCTTATCTTTGAAACTCAATGTATGCTCACAGTTTCCATCCAAAGATCCAAGTTTTCATCCAAAGATCCATCAACCATTGATGATAAACTAACATTTGTATTCTTTCTTTTTATTCTCCTCTTTTTTAAAATCCTTGTGAAGAAGTAGTGCACAATCATTCTCTTCTACTTGACTCAAAAAATATCTTCTAGGCTTTAAAACATCTATTTCTTGATCTAAATTTCCATATAATCTAGGCAAATTTGCATTATTTAGACACCCTTCCAACTCAAATTATTCACAAGTAAAATAAATTATAAGTTTATAATTAAGAAACGGAAAAAGTCAAAATTAAATGATTTGAGAAAAGAGTGATTAGCAATCACCACTGGATTGTCAAGAAATGAGGGCAATGGTAGACATAAAAAATGACCTACTCAAAGGGATAAACACAGGAATTCCTTATTTCACTGGCTATTTTCTGAAACCTCTAAAGAGAAGAATAATGCAAAAGCGCAAGAACATCTTTTAGTAAGAAGAAAAAAGCAGAGAACAAGAAAAAAGACTTATTTGCAATCAAAACCCATGCAAAAATTACTTATTTGCAATCATTTTTTTTTCTTTGGTTTGTTCTATGAAAAATCAGATACGGTAAATAAATTCTATGTTTATACTTTTACAAAATTTCACGCCATATAGATTCGAATGACCTACTAAATCTATAGAAATGTCCAATGACATTACGAAAGAATATGGCAAGCCAACCAGATGTGAAATTATAAATCAAATTTCGTTAAAGGAAAACTCACAATTTGCTAGGGAAATTGCTACAAATATGTACGCTTGTTGAATCACACTATCCAACCAGATTTGAGTGAGTGATTGAAAACTAAAAAAATAAAATGTGGATGATTGTTCACTTCACAATTGTTAATCGATATCAAAGCCCTTAAGAAACTTACATGAAACGGAAAATAAAGTAACATACAAAAATTCTTTCTAACTGTCTAAAAATTGACACATTTTTATATTGGTTGGTTTTTATATTTTAAAATATAAATATAAGTCTATTTTCCGCTTAAAAATAAGTAATAAGAGTATCTTCATGAATTTTTTTATCTATGGAAATAAGATAATTTGGAATCTTTTTTAATTTTTGTGGAACAGTTATTGGTTGGGAATTAAAAAGTGAAAAAATAGGGAACCAAAAATAAGTAGCTAACCCATATTGAAAAAAATACCTTATGGCTCCACAAATTTCTTTGCCTCTGATTTTCCCTCCAAAATATTATTAACACTATGCTTAAAATTGTGTAGAACAAAAAATTGTAGAAGCAGAAATTTGAGATAAAAGGATGTTCTTATAGGAAAACTGCATTGCACTAGTTAATTGCATAAACTTATGATGCAAATAGGCAATGGATAGTCAACTTATTAGCAGAAATTTTCTTGTAAGAAAAACACATTACAAATTGCATAAATTTATGATGCAAATACGCAATGGATAGTCAGATTATTTACTGCATACTACGATGTTCACAATCTAATAGAGAAAAGAAATAATAATTTTAAAAAAAATTACACAATTAAAAAATTATATTTAATTGACTACTTAAAAATTAAAAAAAATCATGAGGGCATGAATGTTTTTGGAAAGTTTTGCAGCATTTTCAGGGTGTTGTACCCTTCACAAAGGGCCCAAAGGCCAAAAGAACAAATGCATAGTTCAAAATAGATTTTGAACTATAGAAACAACTAGAAACAGCTGATAGACAGCTGTGGAAACCCAAAGAAGTTAAGCAACCCCAGACACAGAGGGGTCCACGAAGGCTCCACGAGCCCAAGTCCGAGAAGCATAAACAAATTTCTTCTTTCGGAGAACTACCGACTAGGGAGGCTCAGAAGCAGGAAGCGAAGAGAACGGGGAGAGGAGCGACTCCATCCCAGCCACCATGGGACAACCAACCAGCGTGGGAGACGACAGAGAGGCAACCAAGGACAAATCAGCCAATGGAACAGAAGAGGCCTCCAAAGGAGGGCAAATAGGGTCAGGCAGAGCAGCGACAGTGGAGGCAGAACCAAGCACAACAGTGTCAGCAGACCAGACCAGAGGTGGATCCGCAACAAAGAGGTCCGAGGGAGGAGCAGCAGCCGAGAGGTCTGGGGGAGGAGCAGTGTCAACCCCCACTGAAGACACCTTCGAGGAAGAACCCACCATAAGGTGATCTAGAAGCGCATCCTTCCACCAAGTCGCAGCACCCTTGCGACGGGCAAGAGGGCAAGAAGTGGCCAAATGACCCACCGAAAAACATCCCCTACAATGAAAGGGGAGACCTTCATAATCCAAGAGTTGCTTCCAAGGCCTATCCTCCACTAACGAAACAACATCCCAATGGAGAGGTTTGGAGATGTCCATATCAACTAACACCCGAGCAACCGTGGTGTGCCCAAATTCCTGTGTAGTAGAATCCACCATTAAGAAATGACCAATTGAATTGCCAATGGCCTTGAAACAGGATTCCTCCCAGAATTGGAGAGGAAGGTTTGACATACGGACCCAAACAGGTCTGGTGTTCAACGACTCCATAAGCGGGTTGAAAGAGTGCGACTAGGGCCTGATGGACAGAGAATGAATACCCCACATCCATCCTCTGTCCAAAACATAGCTACGTTCACGAGGGGAGCCAAAAGTAGCGATAAAGAAGCCTCTTGCGCTAGGGTATAGCTTGATTTCCCTAGCCACCAAAGGCTTCCAAGAGGCCTCCACCCAGGCATGGAGGTTTGGGAGGGATGGCCGCAACCCATTGAACCTGCAAACCACACCCGTCTTGAGATAAAAATCCTCATTTTCCATGATTTTTGGGCCACATACAACCACAAGAGTATCCCTAGCACAGAGCATTGGCCAACCAGGATTACGAGAACCCACCAAGGCAGCAAAAGATTTGGTCGAACCAGAAAAACCCCCAGTAGCAGGTAATCGAGGGGCAATGACATGCTCAAACACCGAATCCCCCTTGGCAGGAGCCACAAAGGCAACAACAGACTTGCTTCCACCGAACAACCCACCCCCCGAAGCAGATTGGAGCTTGGCAGACCTCACACTTAGATCAGGGATAGGAGGGACCTCGGAGGGAATAGCAACACCCACAGCCATAGCAAGTGCACCACCAAACGGCACAGAGGAAAGCCCCAGAACCCCTGAACCAAGAGCAACCACCGCCAATGACTTCCTACGCGCATAGGACACAGGGGCCGAGAATGGAGGGAGGTCGGAGCCCCCAACAGATCCATATGACAGACCGGAACCAGGAGCAAGCCCATCCACGTCAGGGGAGGAGCCAATGGACTTAGCAACCGTAGCAGAAGGAGGAGCCGAAGGCGCTAGAGTCGTTGGAACCGCAGATTCAAAAATTTACCCGCTCATTTTTTTTTACAATAGTTAGAATGTTATGAGGGCATGAATGTTGTTATATTGATTAGTTGTTATATTTTAAGTACATTTAAAAAAATCTAAATTACATCTTATTGCACTTATAAATTAGAATGAGGAAATATTATATTCTATTGTAATTTTTGAAGATTTTTCATAATAGTGCAAGCAATACTTAAAATCTTTTTTTTGAAAGGATGGATCATAGAAATTACAACTCATTTATTCTCTATATTTTTAATTGTACATCAATAGTGTAATTATTTTTGTTTTAAGTATTTAATGACATTCTTTTGATTATCAATACTATAGATTTTTATGATACACCATCCTTTCCAATCTATACTTAAAACAAAAACAACGACACTATTAATGTATAATTAACTATGAAATAGTAAAAATAATGACTAAGGCACATATATCAAAGTCTAAAAATGTCCAGATCAAATTAGAAATTTGAAAAAAATTATTGAACTTATAGAAATTATATAACCTTAACTAAATTAAATTAAAAACTGAAAAAATAAAATTATTGAACTTCTGAAATCTACATCAATTTACAACTCTATAATTCTACAATTAATAAATTTAATAGAAACTAAAAAGACAAAAATAATAATTATATATATTAAATCTAAAAATTCGAATAATACAAATAATGAAAACAATTAAAAAAAAGTTGAAGAAATGAAAATAACTGAAAAAATTAAAAATTAAAACAAACTAAAATAGTGCGCATGGTGATTCAATGGTTGGTTGAATCCTCTTGCTGGCTATATGTCAAATCACTACTTAAACATTATTTTTCCAACACTTCCCATATCAAAATATCCGTGTGTTATCATCAGTAATCTTTGTAAGTGAAAAGTTATTTTTGAATGTTTAATTAAGCTGAAGGCGTATCTGATTTGAAAAAGACAAAACTAATTTTCATTTTTAGAAAAATAATAATAATAACAATAATAATTTTAAAAAAGAAAATTGTAAAAATTATTCATACAATATATTACTTCTTTTTAAAATAAAAACTAATAATTAAAAATAAAAAATAATTGTGAAATATTTTTTTTGATTACATAAGCCTACATAGCAAACAAATTGATATCAATCACTGATAGGCAAAATTAGCTTTTCCTTTTTCGAAATAGTCGAGCTGTTTTTTACTACCAACGGTTAATATCAATCACTGATAGGCAAAATTAGCTTTGCTTTTTCGAAATAGCCCTTTTTTTTACTACCAACGGTTAATAATCAAGCAGATACCAATCTCGTTTGTTCAATGCAATATTTTACTCTTCCACGGATTTTTTTACAATGCATGGTGGGTAAAGATATTATCGTCTCATTTATCCATTTCTTTTTACTCTCTCCAATTTACTGACCACGAAAATCATTCATACCTGTATGTTGGTGAATGCTTCAAATTTCCCCTCTATACATTCTCTGAATATGGCCTTTCCTATAAATAACAATTGTTTCACTTAATTTTTGTAATATCTCTACATGTATTTATCTTCTACAGATAATTTGCTCCTACAAAATTAAAAAAAACTGTCTCAAAGCTCAACCAATTCTACCGTCAAATACCTCCCTCTTTCAGTCAACAAGGTATTCTTTTACGCTCAATTATTTGCTTGCTTCTTTTTGTCCAGCTTATTCTGATTACAGTTGCATAAATGACAAAGTACTATGAAATTTTTATTGCAATTTTTCAAGGCAGAGAATCCTTAACAGGTTCAAATATGATGTTTGATTATTTTTCGTTTGAATGTACAAACGCCTTTTTATTTGACCTTCCAATTGTGCTTTTAGTTGTTATCACGAATTTATTGAACAAAAAATTGGCACACTACACAACTAGGTAATAATAAACTAGGTAATTATCATTGCTGCTGAAAATTTGTCTTTCATTGTTGCTGATAAATTTTAGTGTTGTTGGGTCTCTGCATTCGCATGCAAACAATGGGTTTGTTTTGCTACTTATTTTTTTAATAAATAAATATAAATAGTAGTATAATAAGAAAAATTATATATTATTTAAATACTATTTAAAAATAAATAAATTTATCAATTTTTTTATGGAGTGTCTTTCGTAAAAATCGCTGCAAAATATTTAATATGGCAACTTCATTTTTACCATCGTTTTCCTCATTTACTCAAACGTGTTTACCTGTAAGACAATAAAATTCCAGCGAATGTAAATGCATGGGATTGTTTTTAATTTTGTTTTATCAATTCTTTCTTTTATAGATATATTTAAAGTTTAATATTATTTCGCAATCTAATACATAATTATTAATATTATTTATTATATATATAAATAGAAATAGAAATATTTGAAGATATTCAAAATCTATTTTCTAATATAATTATATGAAAATAGTAAGGAGAAATAAAATTTTTGGTATGAAAATCTTGTTTTTCTTTTTGAATATATTTTATATAAATTTTACTCAGAAAAAATAAAACTTCTTAAATTTTGACTTTAGTTAAATTTAGTTAGTATTGCCTATATTAAATATTTACTTATGACTCATCTTTAGTTTCAATTATTTTCATCTTCAGTTTCAATTATTTTCTTTTTAGATTCTTTAAATTATTTTATTACTTATTTCAAATATGTGGCTTCAGATTCTTCACTCCTTTATTTCAAAATCTAAGCTATTTATTCAACTATGAGTGAATTGTAAGCCTATATCAGTTATAACTTCTCCCAACAATCAAATTCCAAAATCAATTTTAACATTTGGTTGATAAATTTGTCAAGTTCAAAATAGAGTCATCAACCTAACAATCATCCTCACTTAAATACATTTGAAAGGACGTACTTTAAAGCGTCTAACCTAAACACTTTTGCGAGGATCAAAATATACTCTCTACCAAGTAGATATTTCAAGATATTTTACCTTAATTTTTCCTAACAAATTATTATATTTAAAATCTATTTTCTAATCTAAGAGACTTAAAGATATTTAAAATCTACTTACCCTATTTTTATAGAAATGGAAATATACTTACCCTATTTTTTTTAACAATTTAATATATATCTATGTATACATGAAAATATAAATAATAATTATATGGAAATAGTAAGGAAAAAATTAAAAAATTGCTATGAAAATCTAATAGAAATAATAATTAGATGAAAATAGTAAAGAGAATAAAAAAATTTCTATGAAAATCTTGTTTTCCTTTCTAAATATATTTTATATAACTTTTATCTGGAAAAAATAGTTTCCTTTCTAAATATATTTTATATAACTTTTATATAGAAAAAATACAACGTTTTAATTTTTTACTTTAGTTAGCATTGCTATATTAAATATTTACTTATAACTCATCTTCAGTTTCAATTATTTTCTTTTCAGAAGTTATTTTATTACTTATTTCAAATATGTGGCTTCAAATTCTTCACTCCTTTATTTCAAAATCTACTTTAGTAAAACAGATATTTACAAATATTCAAAATCTACTCTCTACTTTACCAAGTAGATATTTCAAGATATTTACTTACCTTAATTTTTTCTAACAAATTATTATATATAAAAATGAAAATAGAAATATTTGAAGATATTCAAAATCTAATTTCTAATCTACCAAACAAGATTTAAAGATATTTACTTATAACTCATTTTCAGTTTCAACTATTTTATTTTCAAATTCTTTAAAGTTATTTTATTTACTATTGTATTATACTTTAAATTTATTTAAGACAAGTTTTTTAACTTATTAAAATCACATTAGGTGCCCTTCTTTGTTTTTTGTTATATTTTAATTTATTAGTAACAACAATGATGTACTATAGGGTAAAAGCACAAAGTTGTGTCACACTTTATATCAGCACAACTAAATTTAAGTATTTCTAACTAAAAATCAATTTTAGATACTTCCACAATTTATTGAATTAAAATTGTTGGCTAAAAATCTATGGAGCACCACTTTGAGTCCAATTTACCAAAAAAAAGAATTATTTGAAAAACTTGAAGTTTTAATAACTCCTAAATAATTTTTTTTTTAAAATGTAAAGATACCCTTTTGTAGATCCATAAGTGTAGTTTTCAAAAATATATTTATTTTAATAGTTTAATTATTATTATTATTTATATTTTTATTTATACTAAAAGTAGGTTATCAGCAAAAAATATTAGGTTGATTACCATGCCAAGCAAAAATACTAAAAATTACTATAAAAAGTTTGACGTCCCGTGCAACTTCATTTTTTCAGCATTTTATCAGCAATTAAATTATAGTGTTAATTTATGAAAAACTAGTTTAAAATAAATTTTTTAATTTCTTATAAAAAATACAAACATAAAATATACTAAAAAATACATATTTTACTAGTTTACATCATTTAAAAATTCAAAACATATATGCTACTTTTTAGTGATTCAATTTTAAAAGTTGGATCAGCATTGGCCGCTTCCTTTATAAAGTGTGACACAGCTTTGTGCTTTTACCCTATAATTTAATATAGTGTACTACCAAAAAAAAATTATGAATTTATTTAATAGTAGTGTGATTTGATTTTTATTTGAAAAATATGCATTTATAATTCTTTAACTTTATTTCAGCTATATTAATTATGTTTTCCCATTGTTTCAATTTCTTTTGTTTTTTATTTATAAAATCTCTAACTTAACTCATCTCAGGAAATGGCTAGCCACAATCAAATGCCCGATATCATCCAAGTTTCTAGTGTGGATACACTGAACAATGAACACAACCCTAATGTCTCTTTGAATCCCCATCATGTTGTAGTAGAGTCTTGTGCATCTGTAAATCAACCAGAAAGCCTTGGGCCTATTGTCGAACATCTAGCAACTACTATCACAAATAGTTGCCACACCATTATCCATAATTTCAAAGATGTTTGCCAATCAACGCCTCAGGTACAAGATTTGGACATCGAAAAGCTTCAGGATACACTGTCCTTGTTCCAAAAGAGCTACACTAAATTGGAGGGCCTTTGCACTTTCCTTAGGGAAATATATTATTATCACTTGTACGGAAATGATGACACGCCCTCTCTAGTTCATGCATACAAGATGTACCTACAAAACATGTGATCAAATACTTGAACTATTTACTATGTAACCTCTCTAAAGCTAACTATGTATATAATCATAGCCCTCTAGAGAACCCTTCATTTTGATGGTATGCAATTTACGTATACATATCCATGTGCACAATATGTCACTTTTTACCTGTACTTCCCACTAAGTAAATCTCGTACAACTAACTATGTTTACAATCATATTTTTTATTGTTCAACCTCATGTATTACAATCTAAAGTGACTGAAGAGTCTTCTACTTATATGCTATGGAATAAAAAAACCTTATTTTCAAAGCACTTGCTCAGTAAATTTATAGTTGCAAATTCTTTTAATTTCATGTACTTTTATTATAATTGTTTTAACAGTGAATTGACCTAATTTATTATCATTTTAAAAACAAATAGTTACAAAATAATTATAACCTAGACTTATTGCAAATATTTTTTATTTTGATAGGTTTAGCTATTATTTTTCACTTATGGATATACATTTTTTTCATGTACATTTCAAATTTCACTATATACATGTTTTATGCACACATACACTTGATACATTCAAACCAAGACACCACAAACACCATGTCCAAAATACCTACCTTTTTTCCCCTGCTACCCCAATCAATTAAATTTTTTAACATATTTTAATTTCACACATATTAAAGATTGGAAAGAACTTTTCTTCAATACCTAATTCCCATACTCTTAAGTTGCATGCAAGACAACCACTTCCTCAAACTTGCAATGTTATTATGTCAACATTAACTACAAATACAATTTCCAACATACTTGATGGCATACCCAATTTAGAGCCAATTTTACAAGTTGTATCTATTGAGTCCATTCAACAACCTAATACTACAATTGTCAAATTCCGCATACAACTATTTGATGGGATGCATAAACATGCTGCTCTACTACCAACACAATTCAATGAGATTTTCTTAGAGGAGGCGTTAGTTAAAGGTTCTATTATCCATCTCAAAAACTACAGTTACAGAAAGTTCCCCAAATTCACGTATGTGCATACTTTCCTTCTACTATTTAGATCTTATTTGTTAAGAATCTACATCTCATTAATACGTATCTTTGTCCTTTCATTGCAAGGCAATTGTAATTCATAGTTTGGAAATAATATCAAACAATGAATCATTGGTTGGAACTCCAACTACTATCCATCAAGCTACAACTTATATGCCCTCTAGCAGCTCTCAAGAGCAATTTACCAATTCCCAAGCCACCAATTCTTTCGTCAAAGAATCCACAACATCAATGGAACACCACAATATGGTCCCATTTGAACCCATTCCAATTGCATCATTAACCCCCAACCATAAGTATTAGACAATTGAGGGTCATGCATTGGCTAAAAGTCCAATTCACAAGTACAAAAATGCAAGCCATGATGGAAAAGTTTTTGGGTTTGATTTCGTAGATAAAGCAGGCACTGCAATACATGTCACCTGCTTTAATGAACTTGTAGACACGTTCTACCATCTTGTAAACTTCAATAGCCTATATGTAATATTTAATGGCCACATCAGAGTTACCAACATGAAATATAGCAGCAACACAAATCCTTATGAAATTTTCCTCCATTCCTCTTCAACTATAAGTTCATCCACTTGTGCAGACTCTAGTATACCCGAGCACACCTATCATATCTGAAGCATAGAGTCATTAATGTCATTACCTATTAATACCCTCGTAGATGTCATTGGCATTCTCCTGCGCATCTCCTCTACATCAACCATGCGTAAGAGAGATGGTATAGAAACAATAAAGTGTACAACAACCATTATAGACATGTCAAGTCGTACCATTGATATTACACTTTGGGGTCACCATTGTGAAATTGTTGGTAAACAAATATCTGACCTTTCTATGCAGCCAAACCCCCCATTATTTTGATAAAGAGTGGACGCATAACATCTTGGTCTGGAACATCCATAGATACTATTTTCCCAACTACCATTACAATCAATCCCAACGTGGTAGAGGCCACTATAGTACAAACCTAGTATGCAACTAAAGGTATTGCCAAACCCTACCTTTCCCTTTCAAATAGCCATTTTCCCACTGACAAATTTGAAAATCCAATTCCTATTTCAAGTATTACAGAGACAAGTTTTGTTGAGAAAAAAAAAAATGTTTGCGTGAAGGCCACTATCACAAAGTTGCACTTAGACAACTTTTACTACCTTTCTTGCCCTCGCTTGGTGGAAAACAAAAAAATGCAAAGAAAAAGCTTTTGCAAATTTCTCTTGGTTCGTTTAAATGCCCTAAGTGTTCTTCAGAAAATTTGGAATGTGATTATAGCTATATACTGAAGATGGACTTACAAGATGCTACAGGCCAACTTCTTAAAGTTACTGCATTTGAAGAACCAGCAACTACATTGCTAGGTGTTTCTGCAAAAGATTTTCAACTCCTACTAGCGGACAATAAAGTTGCCAATGACATTATCACAAATGTTTTCAATTTCCAGTTTCTACTTGCTCTTACCATCCAAACAAATATTTTTGGTGGGCATGAAACACAAAGCATTATTACCACAGTTGTAAAGTGTGTTTAGTTTTTTTAAAATGTCACTCGGCATGTAAAATCTACTATATGTTTGTAAAAATTTAAATTTACATCTCAAACAAAATGGTTTCTATTGCTATGTTCAATGTTCTATTGACACATCATGTTGTTCCCTCAAATTTTTGTGTGCTTATGTTTGTAAATATATGTTTTTACATCTCAAACAAAATGGTTTCTTGCTATGTTCAATGTTTTATCGTCACATCATGTCTACAATTTATTTACATCGGATTTCTACTCGCATTCAATGCTTCGCTTGGTTATTTATTGTTGCACCATGCTACAATTAAAGATTTGGATTATTTTTTAACATGCTATTTCTTATAATTTATTATTAGTTTTTGATCATTTATAATTATGTTATTTTCAATTATTGTGGAATAGACTCTTTCCGTGTACAATGTTTTTGAAAAATTAAGCAGCATTTACAGGGTGTCGTACCCTTCACAAATGGCCCAAAGGGCAAAATAACAACATAGTTAAGAACAAATTGAACTATAGGGATAAACACAAACAGCTGACAGATAGTTGTAGAGAAACAAACCAAGAACAATTGACAAACAGTTGTAGGAACCAAGAACTAAGCAAACCCAGAACCAAAAGGGTCAAGGCTGGCACCACGCATCCGGGGTCGACAATCAGCAACAGAAGTGGGGAGACCTTTCTTCTTTCACAAAACCACCGATCGGGGAAGCTCAACAATAGACAACAGGGAAGGAGAGAGAAGCGACTCCACCCCAGACACCACCGGAGAGGAGCCACCAATCAATAATGGAGATGGAAGTGAAGCAACAGCTAATGAGTCAACCAAAGGAGGGAATTCTGAAACAGACAGCGCAGTGATAGCAAAATCCAGAGAATGGTCAGACACAGTCAAACCAGCGTCAGTAGAGTGGACCAATGGTGGCACCAAAGTAGGGATGTCTGAGAGAGGAGCAGAAACCTAATCAACATCCTCCACAGAAGCAGGAACAGAAGGGCCCACCGTGAGGTGTTCTTTCCATGTACAATGTTACATCAATTTCAAATTCTATTTTTGTGTAAATGTATATGTGCCAAAACAAACATAAAGGATCTATATATATACTTACCAATTTACATCGCTTTCAATGCTTTTTACACATTTTCATAGAAACTATTCAATGAATTTGGAAAACACAAGATAGGCAGAAAAATGTGCTCATCGAAATCAGCAACAATGAGTATGCTACCATGCAAGAAAAGATGACATCAACAAAAGAAGATGAGAAAATGCACATATTGCCATAGATCGTGCCTCCACGTCTACACTCCCTCCACCTACTAATACCTCCCACCTACATACACTTGCAATTGAATTCCACAATCCAATTCTAGCAAATTCATTTTCTCATGTCCATCCACCTCCAGATTTTTCTCAAAAATTTTACACTGCTAGAAATACCTTTCGTTCAAATTTGGATAAACTTGCAAATATGTCAACCTATTTCGTCTACATGGAGAAATATCCTAGCATTAAAATAAGGAAAACACATGGACTTTCTACTTGTTATCGATGTGCATCTAAAAAAAATGGCCATTGTTTTTCCAAATGGAATAACATGGACCCTAGTGAACAACCACTCTGTTTAAAAAAACTAATGCAATTTGAAGAGATGCTAATAGCAAGGGTCAGCCCAATTCTCCAAGTTACCTATGCCAAGGGTGGCCAACTAAAATATAGTGGCCACACTATTTGTTTTGCTCAAGATGTTTCTACTACTGCAACCCACTTGCCTAGGCATATAGATGATTTAGATATATTAATTGTTAACAAAAAAAACATAGGGCACCAGGACTACAACTTCTACGTAACTAGAACACGTGTATTCGAGGCCTTGCAATATAAAATCTTACACGACCCATACTACAGATTCGTACAACTCGATGATATTGCATTATCATCACTGCCAGTTGCTTCCACTAACATTATAAACTTGCTATATGCAACAAACACTATTCCTAGTCCCATAGCTACAACCATGATGCATACAGATGATGCAAATGGTTACTATTTGCAAGAAAACATGCCACCTAGTACTTCATTTGTTGTAAGCCTTCCCGTTGCATGTAGAGAAGTTGAAGAACTGCGCTCTTTATTGCAACTAGGACAAGGTCGACCATGCATGTCCATAGATTGGCCACCAATATCTTCATCTCCCATCAATGAGTACACCACTGAAGTATTGTTTGTAATGGCATTCCCTGGTTTGTTTCCAAAAGGTATTGCTACCTTCAAACAACAACGGATCAAAGAAGTCAAATTACATGAATATGCTCTCCACCTTCTTAAGTACCATGATAATAGGTATGACCAACACCCACACTTTAAGTACTTCATACTAAATATTCTCATGCACCATTGCAGCCAAGCCACAACATTTGTTTTCGTCCAAAAAAACATTGACCCTTGCCTGCCAACAACTATCTTTGGTCTTCATCAGTGACTGAAGGACTTGCTTGATGACAAGCTTGCTGAACAACTCATGCGCTTTGGCTCATCAATTCATGGAACACGTCCATTTTGGAACCGTTGTAGAGGAGAGCTTTCAGATATGGTCATACAAGTTGGTTGTCCAACGCTATTCTTTACACTTAGTGCAGCTGATACAAAATGGCTAGACTTGCATAGTATTATGACATCTACTGCACCTACAAATCCACAAGCAGCTTATAGATGGAGGATAGAAAATATAGTTCAAAATCCACACCTTACAACACAATACATGCATCAAAGATTTACTGTATTTCGTGAAGAGGTCTTGGAAAAACTACTTGGTGCAACTGATTACTAGTATAGGTATACTCTTTGTACTCTCCTCTATTTACATTACTTTCCTTCTAAGTTATTCCTAGACATTAAACTTCCACCAGGTATGAATGGTAACATAGGGGCTTTGCACATATCCATGGATTCCTATGGCTAAAAGATGCACCTAATATTGAGACAATACAATGGAAAAACCTCCACTCAGTAAAAAATGTAGTTGGATATATTAATAGATATGTCTTTGCATGGAATCCCAAACCCCTTCCTTTAAGGAACCAAAGAATACATCAAACTCCTCTCAATGATCCATGCTTAAAGAACACAGGCTTGATTATGTCGTTATACCCTTTTGTTGATTACACTGAATTGCTTAATTGTGTAGAGCGTCATACAAAGTGTACCTTACAAAAATGCCTTAGGAGAAAAGGCCCAAGCCTTCAATGTCAATATAAAGCCCCTTGGACCATGTAAGATCACCCAAGCCTTATAATAGATGAGCTTGGCCAACCTAATTTCACCCCATGTTGCAATGACGATCGTATAAACCTACACATCCCTTCTATACTCTCTATTTGGAGAGCCAATGTAGATTGCCAGTCTGTACTCTCTATCCATGTTGTCCTCAAATACATTGCAAAATATGCAGCAAAAGTGGAAAGCAAATCAAAAACATACCATGACATGCTTTCTCGTGTTTCAACAAATGTTGAGTCTGACATGCCAACCCCAACAGCTTTTCAAAAAATGCTTGTTGAAACATTAGTGGACCATGATATTGGAGCCCAAGAAATTTACCACCTCCTACTAAAACTCCCCCTCACCCTATCAAGCAGGATATTTGTTTCTTTAAATGTTAGCCAAAAAAACTTTCATCGTCTTTCTATCTCCCCAACAACAACTGCCACATCCCCAAATTACATTGACACTTACATGGCCCACCCATCGAATCTTGAGTCCATGTCTCTTATTGAAGTAACCCAAAAATGGACATTCAGAACATCTAGAAAGCGTACCCTCTGGAAAGAGTGTTCCATACCTGCCATTGTTCACGTCTCCCCTCACTTCATAACCATCCCTGCAAAAGATGACAAAAAATTTGAAGGATTTTTTTGGAGTGAACTACTTCTATACAAGCCATTTCACAACATTTCCAATGATTTGGGTTCATCATCTATTCAAATTATAGAAAAGTGGGAGAGTTTTTCCAAGGATTATCATCCCTGACATGTACTATGCACAACACCTGAAGCTCTAGAAGATACTGATTCAAGAACCTCTTCTAGTGGAGACGATATAATGCAAGATAACAACCAATCTGAATGGCAAGTATTGTCTCACCTATACCCAAGTCTTCCCCTCCACTTTGATGAGCTAGACATGCTTGGTAGATGTGACATTGACCTTAACCATGATTGGGGTTCTACCCAATTCAATCCACACCAACAAGTCTCTACTACTACATTCATAGAATCCAACCATCCAACATTCCAACTCCGCCATCTTACCACTTGCCTTACCCAGCAAGAGTTGTATGTCCAACAACAAAAAGCATTTAATATAGTTTTGTCACATGTAAATGCTAATACGTGGCAACCTCCTCTAAAAATAATTGTTCAAGGTATTGCTGGAACTGGTAAATCACACTTGATAAAAGCCATCAAATTTGCATTGATGAGCTCAACCCGCAATGGCCAGTCACCATTACTACTTCTTGCACCTACAGGTGTAGTAGCATTCAACATACAAGCATTGACAATTCACTCTGCCCTTCAAATACCTATCGAAGAAATGGACCCTCTGCAAGGTCAATCACTAGAAAACTTCCAAGAAAAAATGTATTACATTAGGTACATATTGATAGATGAAATGAGCTTCATTGGACCCAAGTTGCTTGAATGCATTGACATGAGGTTATGTGAAGCATTCTCCAACCATAACCATATTCATTTTGGAGGTCACTCAATCATGTTCTTCGGTGATCTAGGACAACTTCCACCAGTCAAGGACATCCCCATGTATGCCTCTAGCTCATACGGGGGCATTTTATGGAAAATCTTCACAATGGTTATCACACTAACCAAAATATTTCATCAAATTGGTCAAGATCCTGCACAAATTTCTTTCCGGTCTCTCCTCTCTAATTTGCGCAATGCAGAACCTACAATTGAAGATTGGCAAGTTCTAATGTCATGCTCCAGCTCAACACTGCCCCCTATAGAGAAAACTGCATTCCTACCCTCCATTCATCTTTTTGCAACAAATGAAATGGTCTCGCTACATAACCATCGAATGTTATTATCTTTAGCAACACCAGTTGCAACATCAACAACATAGCAACTAAGGGGGCCACCATGTTCAAATCCAGCAGAAGAACAACTTCAATCTAGGATTCTTTTATGTGTTCAGCAAAAGGTTATGCTATGTTCAAATTTATGGGTGGAAATGGGCCTTGTTAATGGTGCACTTGGGGAAGTGAAAGTAATCGTCTACAAGGATGGTGAGAATCTACCTTCACTTCCCTTGTTTGTTGTTGTTCAATTCAATAATTGCATTGGCCCTGTTTGGGACCACAATATTCCTAAAAATGTCCTACTTTCCCCTTTGAGTCGTGGGCTCCGTCGTCAAATCCTGCTCAAAATGGCATGGGCCTTAACAATACACTAATCACAAGGACTAACACTTGAAAAGGCAACAATCGACATCGGCAACGTAGACCGACAGGGCCTAACATTGACAACTATTTCTAGAGTGCATGCACTTGCAAGCCTATGCATAAAACCAGCCTTCACATTTGAACGATACACACGCATACAACAAAGCCCTTATGTAGCTCGCCAAAAGCAAGAGGAAGAACGCTTATTGGCATTGTCAAATTCCATCTCCTAAGCAAACACTGGTGCAAAAAAAAAGCAGCAAGTTAGTTTCTTCTCTTTTGCCGCATACATTTCCCCTACTCCAAAACTAAAAAATCATACGTGCTACGAATCAAACATTAAAATCTACTTGCTATTCATTTTTCTACAAGTTTGTATATTCTTATGAGCATCAACAATACAAGGAAAAACACTCTTGTAGCACAACCATTAACTCACTCTAATTAGAAGATTAATACTTCAAGTTATTGAAATTTGCAATTTGTTAAATGTGACAGCTGGAAAAAAAATTGTACCTATGATATATGAAGATTCAATATTATTTTGTACTCTGCATTGCTAAACTTTCATAGTTTCCTGAGAGCATATATTCATTCAAAATTATGATACTACTTCCTATTTTTGTAACAACCCTGTACAATACTCTCTTAGTTAATGTTGATGTTCACATTTATATCATTCTAGATTTGTACTACTTCAGCAATCAAGGAAATATCAATGTTGGTCACTGTGCTTGTGCATAAGGTATGATGAATATATACTTGTTTGGTATTCATATGTACCTAACCTCTTACTCTTAAATTCCAATTAATGAGAACATTCATTCAAAATTATGATACTACTTCATATTTTTGTAACAATCTTGTATGATACTCTCTTGGTTAATGCCTCAATGCTCGTCACTGTGCTTGTGCATAAAGTATTATGTACATTTACTATTGCAATGAAAAGCGCTTTGATTGTTGAATTTCAGAACTAGATAAGAATATGGATAGCAAATGTTATCTTGTACAAATTTAAATAGTTCTAAACTATTCTTTTTAAAATACATTTTGTTACAATTGCCTTTTGTGTCCAAACACTTCTATGCAACCACCTTATTTATTACTGGAAAGAAATCGAGAGAAACCTTACCGATCTTTATTTTTAAAATTATCACTTTACAACAAACTTTTTACCTACTCCACAAATATAACCGAAAACATTACCACATTTACCTGATTGACCTTTCACACATCTTCGGCGTACCCATTGCACACTGAGGTGCGATTGCTAGTTATATAGTTGATGTCTAAGTCATATTATGATAGGAATATTTGATAAGACCAAGTCGCAATTTTCAAGTGCGTCCTTATTTAGGAGATTCCCAAGTACACTTCATTCCATTGATAATTTAACATCAACAAAATTAGTGTGATCCTTTAATCAGGCAGCCCTTCAATGATTAAACTGGCAGAAAAAAAAATACGAGAACTATATTCATCTGAACAAAACAGAGTACATTCAAACGCAGAACAAAATGATTAACTGTTGGACAAAACTGTCCAAAGAGAAAACTAAAAACACACTGTCAAAACAGAACAAAACTAACACCCGGACCCGATGTTTTAATCCAGTGAGAGGAAATAATTGGTACTTGAGTACAGGAATAATCGGATTAACATCAAAGACTTTGAAATTAGCACAATCCACGGCAGGAGGGCCTGCCTAAATTCGTAACCTAAACAAAGATTATGTGAGGCTCTAATTAGGCTTGTTCGGGCAAGGGCCATGGAAGATGTCCAGGGTCGCAGTAAAACCTAAACTTTTGGAAGGCTTGAATGCCATCCATTGAAACATTGTAGCGCCTCAATGTTTCTCTCAGCTTCCTCCGTTCTTCTCGATCCTCCTCTTCATCCTTCGCATTGCTTTTTCCATTATTTCTAGCTTTCTGATTCTCCTTAACCATTGTGCCCTGTTGCAGAGAGCTTTCTCCCTTGTTGTCATCTTCGTATGAAGTTGAAACGTCTCTCAGCTGTTTTTCTCTTTCTCTTTCTCTTTCTTCTTTGAAAGCTTCTTTCATGATCTCTTTCAGCATATCCTTCACCTCTTCCTCTTGTAAAACCTTTCTTATTGCTGACTTCAGCCCGCCTTCAAGATCGTCTTGTTCTTTGATGATTGCTTGCTTGATATAATCCTCTACTTTTGCATTCTCACTTGTGGAAATTGTTCCCATGTTATTCTCAAGCAAGTTGCCACTTGTCTTCATCACTTCTTCAGTGCTTTTGCTGCAGTTAACGCCCACTTCCTCATTGATGCTGTCAATGGTGTCTTCGTTCCTTTTTTTGGCATTATCTCCTTGAAAACTGTCACACTTCTTGTCAGCCGGCCACCTCTCATCGATATACTGCTCAACAATCTCTCTCAACGAAGGTCCACTATTCTCCTCTTTAACTTCCCCTTTCTGAATATCATGTACCATAATCCACTTTTTTAAAACTCCAAGATCGTGCCAATTCTGCATCAGTGCATACAAAAAATATTAGTTTTTCGTTACCAGAACTATAACTTCGTGCCTAACGAAATAAATTAACTACCACCCACTGTTCAAGTGATCACCGTTGAGGTAGCATTTTAAAATATTATGACGCTTCCTTACTTGTACAAGAGTTGTTATGAGGTGCTTCCATTGCCAGCAGACGAAAACCCATGCAATCAATTGAACCTGCCATCCTGCCAACGGGATCACTTCGGGGCTTTTCGACAGAATATTCCATGCTAGCCGATGGTATGTCAACAAACATTTCCATTCTCGGGGAAGTCTTCTGCTGCCTGTGGATCGAGTATGAAGAAACCAAAACGCATTCTTTTCTCCTTCGCTATACTTAGGAATGATCATTTCAGTTGTTATTGGGGATGGGGAGAGATGATCCTTACTTTTCTCACAGTCCCTGTCTTCTCGCTGTTGCTCAGCACCTGTCATCAGCTTATTTTCACCTGAATGCAACAAACGCCAAGGTCTTATTCTATCACCATCTCAAATAGAAATGAATATATTTTCTTAGAAATTGGTATATTCCTCGCTGCATTGCTAACTATTTTGCCTTCTTGATAAGTAAACATGATTCAGAAACTCATAGGAAACAGAGTTAATATAATATACCCAGCATATTAAACTTGAAACCTGAGAGGCTTTTGATTGGCGGTTCATGGTCGGCTGTCTCGGTGATCTCAATCTTTGTTTCTTCCATTCCTGAAAATTTAGCTAACAATCATTTTGAATTAAAATAGACTGTGAATTGTGTGATCATACATTTCACAAATCATCCCCTAAAATGCTCTGTATTTGAACTGAATGATCTATTCACCTGATTTCCCAATTGTTTCTTGCCGTTCAGTTTTTACAAATCCTTGTTGGCCCACCGTATCTGTAAGGTGAAGCAACGTTCTCAAGTGTAAGGGTCACATTAAATTCGTCACTACAGTTCTGTATAGATCCTAAATTTAATAGTTTATGTTAAGCTTTAAAAGACTGCATCTGGAATATTGTCACCTGAAAAGCTGTAGGTTCTTTCTTGTTTAGCCTCAGATTCGGCCGGAGGTTTCATTGTTTCTCCTTTAGCTACAACAACATCAGAGTGTAAGAAAAATACTATCATCTATTAATGTGGTGACTTACCTTGATGCTAAGTATAAAATATTACATGTATAGAGTCACAGGTATTCACCTGGCTTAGCTTTCTTTGGAACTGAAGTTCCAATTTGAAACTTAGGATTAACTTTTCTACGCCCAAGGGTATTGCGTATTTTTGTTTGTGATGCTGGGTTTTATCCTAGTTTATCAAGGCAAGAGATGTAATGCATACCTGTGTTGCATATTTCGGGAGTTGGTAACTTAACGACTAACATGTATCCAAGACAGCTTCTGAAACCCACTTGGACATGGAAGTCATAACCAGCGCCTCCGATCCAGCCATCTAGAAGACGGACTCTGTCCCATTTCTCCAACAGATTAGTACGCTTTATCCATTCCAGATTATCCTTCGCTTCTTCCACAGTTGCCAAACGCCATCCGGATGGAGTTCGGCAACTCCTTGGATCCTTTCGCAAGCCCATATTAATCTTAATCCTTGGCTAACCAAACCGAGTTGAATACCAAACTTCTGTCGTAAACTATTTCTGTTATAACCTTCGATCATTGTATCCCATGTGGTTGTGTTTCTTTGAGGGATTTGTTAAATAGATTAGACGCCTTCTAAATGTTCTCGCACTTTGCATAAATGATGATCAAGGTGCTCACAGCTACATTTGCCTATCCTATGTTTATTATACTGTCTAAAATCTCGAAGATTAGAATATTAGGGAGTATCCCTAATTTCGAGTTATACGAAGAAATATTTCGGTTCCTTCTGCTCGCCTCCTATCGGAAAATCTGATTATTTCCATGTTTGTCCCTGGAATCGCGCGTTGATTTTCATGATTCAATGTCCACATTCTAACAATCTCCAGAGTCTAACTAGTGCTGATGATGTGACAACGAACAGGCTTTCGTACCGCTCAGTGATGGATGAAATGAACAAAAGCACTAAAACTTCCTAATGCGGATAACTTTCTAGTGTGAATAATTTCTCCATTGAAATATCTTTCTAGCGTGGATAATCTATCCATTGATCGCTCTGACCGCTTTATTACAGATATTAAAAGTGCCGAGACAATGGCTTTCACATTGCGTGTGATATGCTTCATTCGAAGGTACTTCGTTGACTCTTTGCATCGACTCCTCCCTAGTTGATTAATCTAACATGTTAAATAGTCTTTCCCAGGAAACTCCAACATTTATTTTAGGGGAAATAATATAAATGGTATAATTTTATGTTATTTTAATACATGTGAGGCTAGTTTATTTATTATTTTACTTGTATTTTAAATTGTATTTCTTTGAACGTTGAGTTAATTCCAATTATCTTTGAGGAGAAATCTACAACGGTGAAAAGAGTGAGACCGAAAATGCTTGAGAACAATGTAGAAAATTTTATAATTAGTTTCTAGCAAAGAGGAATACTATTGCATTCATTCAATTTATTAGTTGTCAACAAATGAATCAATGAGATGATAGAATTAAAATAGTTTGACCAAATTTCTTAATGTATATTTTTTCCATTTTTTTAAAATAATACTTTAAATTAATTTATCTATCATTCTATTGGATAATATTGTGAACAATAATATTAGGGTGATGTAAGCAATGTCATCTTTTAACTATTTCATTTTGACTATAAAAAAGTTAATAGTGCAAATGTATTTTCATGTCACTTTCAAATTCTCTTTATTGTCCTAGAAGAAATGTACCAGTAGTCACCAGGGCTATCTTTGCACATCCGTAGAGAGTGAAGAATACATTGATTTTCTTC
The DNA here is from genome assembly GCA_007115665.2 of Sequoiadendron giganteum. Taxonomy (NCBI): domain Eukaryota; kingdom Viridiplantae; phylum Streptophyta; class Pinopsida; order Cupressales; family Cupressaceae; genus Sequoiadendron; species Sequoiadendron giganteum. The sequence goes on along the minus strand of CM021105.1, from coordinate 629,062,666 downwards.
AAAAAAAATTAGGCATGTCTGTAAGCAAGTTAGTAGCTTAAAAAGAATAATTTGGCTTGTGGGTAGTTAAAATGTGTTTACTTGAACCCGTAAAGTGAGAGGTGTAAAAAAAGGTGTTTTAAAGGTCCATCCGCTACATCACTACATTTCACCACTACTCATTTATTATACAGCCAAAAAAAATTTAAAATATCCAATTTCTAGTTATAAAAACACCTAATTCAATGTGTGTTTGTATGTGTGCCCACTCATATTTAAACATGGGTCCGCTAGGAGGTGGGCACAATTTATTTACCCGACCACATGAATATATTCACTACATGCCACATATACGTCTTCTTAACCACAAGTATAGGTTAAGTTCACCACGAGTTGCCAGGAAACTTTTAGCCCTAAAATAATTCTCTTACAGTTTTCTTGCACATTTTTTCCTTGCATCTCCTTCTCCCGTCATCCTCTTGACCTCCTACAAATGTTGTGGGTTCCGACTGGTGTCCTCTTCTACCAGGTAACATTCTGCGCATCCTTTCTCTTGGCATTTTGTATATTCAATAATGGGTTTCAATTGGCATAGAGGGTCATTATGCATTTTGTTGTGTTTTACAATCATTTCTCTGTATGGCATCGAGGGTTTCACTATAATGATTTTCTTTATAGTATACTATGAAATCATTACATATAATGTGAATGAAATAGAACATTGTCAAATTTATTTCAAAATCCCTCATGAAAAATCATTAATATTAATGGGTATTGGGATAATGTCCCAAATTTTTAATCGGTTTGAGGAATACACATGATACATATTTTCAATGTGACATTTTATGCAACCCACAAATTCTATTTACAATTTTTCAGACAATGATTTGATTTAATTTGTTCTCTATCTATTTTGTCAACTTCGTATAATTGTATGGATGTCGTGTTGGGATATATTATACTATGAAATAATTACACCAAATGGTTGTTACAATGAAATTGTAGACACCTAAATTTGACCACTTACATTTAGTCAAATTTATCTATTTTCATTTTGAACCACCAAAAATGAGGAAGGGGAAAGATGATTCCCCAATGAGCTTCTAGGGTTTTTCACCCTAGAAGCTAACTAAAGGGAGAATGTCTGTCTTTCACACCTTTTCATCCTAGGGTTCATTCAAAGAGGGAGGGGGTTGAGATTTGGGGGTTGTAAATGTGTGTAATAGAATGTGTGTTTGAATGTTGGAAATGAATAAAAGAAACTAACTATGAATGTAAAACCTAAGAATGCAACTATGCTAGAATACACATTATGATATGCAAGTATGTACAAGAAATATACACTAAACTATTACAAAAATAAATGGGAATGACGGGGTGTGCACATGGAAGCTTATAGGGGCTGAAGATGTTATTGATTTTGATGTTGAGGCCGAACGGGACACTTGTGCCAAGCTGGGCGATCTAGTCCTTTTTTTGGAAAATTCCTAAAAACTAGTTTGGAGCCCGTTTCAGCCAAAAGGGTATCCAAATCTACCAAAATCTTTGGAAAATAAGTTCAGTGGGACTAGGTTTCCATTGTTGGTGACTTAGTCCTCTTCTGAATTTTTGAAAATCAAAGAGTGGAAATGGAAGCACTTTCTACTCCTATAGGGGTTTCGTCTCGAAAGTGAAGATTTTGGTATGTAGGTGTCTTCCAAGCTTCAACTAGGGTTTCTTCAACCCTAGAGAGCTTGGACAACTTGTTGAAGAATCTTCTACCTTGGTTCCTTTCCAAATCTACCTAAGAGATTTGCAAATCACATAGAGAGGGGAAGCTTGTTGATTGTTAGAATATGGGGGCTTGCCTTGGTCAAGCCCCTTTTAAGTAATTAAACCAAATGAAGATAGAAATATAAAGAAGCATGAAATGATGGAGTAGTGGAGTTTAACTTGCCTTTGATGATTGATTTGGTTTTGTTGTAGCAACCAACCTTCAAATGCTTCAAAAATGGTGTTTTGTTGACTTAGAAGATGAAACCCTAGCTGGCTTGAGAGGAAGAAGTGATGGGAGAGAAGAGATATTGAGCTCGGAGACGTGAAAATGAGGGTACCTAATGAGAAATTAGGGTTTTGGAGGTTATTTATACAATTTATGCCCTAACTTGTCTGAAGGGTAAAAGCACAAAGTTGTGTCACACTTTATAAAGGAAACGACCAATGCTAATCTAACTTTTAAAATTGAATCACTAAAAAGTGGCATATATGTTTTGAATTTTGAAATGATGTAAACTAGTAAAATATGTTTTTTTTAGTATATTTTATGCATGTATTTTAAAATGCAATTTAAAAAATTATTTTAAACTAGTTTTTAAGAAATTAACACTATAATTTAGTTGCTGATAAAATGCTGAAAAAATGAAGTTGCATGGGACGGCAAACTTTTTATAGTAAATTTAATTTTTTTATTTCATTTTTTTTTTTGTGTATTTATAAATTGAAACTATAGTGCATGGATATTTTTTTTTTCTAATTTTGATAAATTTATATTTTAAATAAATATTAAAATTTACATGAATCAAAAATTGTTGTTTCCATCGAACGCCAACTTTCATATTAAATATTTATCTAAAATGGAAAAAAAATTATATCGTCTTGAAATAGATTTTTTTATCTAGTGCATCATATTTTTTTCTATTGTTTTTAATAAGTTTTAGTATTTTTCCTTGGCATGGTAATCAACCTAATATTTTGTTTGGATAACCTATTTTTACTATAAATAAAAATTAAAATATAGATAATAATTAAACTATTAAAATAAATATATTTTTGAAAACTACACTTATGGAAAAACAAAAAGAGTATTTTTATATATTTTTTAAATGTTATTTACATTAGTAGGAGTTATTGAAACTTCAAGTTTTTCAAATAATTTTATTTTTCTGGTAAATTGGACTCAAAGTGGTGCTCCATATATTTTTAGCCAGCAATTTTAGTTGAAAAAGTTATGGAAGTATCTAACTTAGTTAGAATGAATCTGACTAGATCATATGTTTGACCAAAATTGATTTTTAGTTAGAAATACTTGAATTCAGTTGTGCTCATAAGTTGGTTGAAAGTGTGACACATTTTTGTGTTTTTACCCTGAAATAACTTCATATTGACCGCCCTTAGGGTTTTAGAGACCAAAATTTTGAAAGATATTTAGTTTAAAATTAAAATTAAGCCACATGGGACTAGGTCACCCAAGGTGGTGACCTAGTCCACTTGGGCATTTTTCATTGAGTGTCGGTAATTAAAATGTTATTATTTATTTTCTTCAGGATTCTCTCCATAAAACATACTAAGATAAGATTTGTATGAGGATTAAGGGGTCATTATAGCATAACAAGGGGTTAATTTGATGATGACAAGCCTAGGACTGTATGAAAATTCTTTACAACACTTCATCACAAGGCTTGGAAAGGTGTAAAATAGACTGAAAAGGGGCCAAAATCGTAGGCCAAGGTCCAAATGAGTGAAAAGTGTCAAGGTATACACTTTTTGGTGACACATTTAGCCCCCACTTTAGTGAGAGTATGAACTTGCTTCAAACTCACAGTAAAGTAGCCACATGTTTTAGATGGTGAAGGATGACATAGAAGAAGAACGAGAAAGATGAAGGAGGTGGTCAAGCCCCCAAGGATTCGAGATTAGAAGTCAACTAGACATCAATGCAAAATAAATTCAAGGGTGAATGCATTACAACAAAATGAGATACATGATCATGTGATGAAAAGGATTAGTGTGAAGAGAATGGAAAGGGTGAGAAATATGTGCTCACTCTAGGTCCACAAAACATCAGGTCCTTTGTGGGGTGAGTTGTCCCAAAAAGTGAGAAACATACACACGGTTGGTATGTACTCACAAAGGTGGCTATGGGGAAAGTCGTGCAGTTTGTTGGGCTTCTCACTTAAACCATACCAAATTTATACCTTGTGATAACTTTTATAAGGCGCCACAAGAGAAAAGTGATGTTTGAAAAGATGGTGTTTCAAAGGGATTTTTCTTTGTTTGTGCGATGTCTCATCTTAAGGAACTTTATGCATAATGTTGCCAAGACAAGTGAAGTGCAAGTGTACTCATCTTGTATGCAAGAGAGGCAAAGGCTCATCTTGTATTCAAAAGAGGAAAAATGAAGATGTCTCAATCCTTAACAACATTGTGTGTGATGTTTTCAAGAGAAGGAATCGCAAGAAAAAGATTGCACAATGAAATGTGAGTGGTGATGCATGCCCCCACTTTAAAGGAATTATGTATCACTATACTGTGAACAATTTCTTTAAAGTAGAAGAAGAGAGGAAAGGGACATGAGAGCTTGTTCGAAAATCCCTATTTCGAGTCATAGGGTTTCGATAAGCTATGTCATGAGGAAAGAGGTGTATGTCACATGCGATTCAACTTAAGACATGTCATCCACATCCCAAGCTTGCTCTTATATCTTCATGAAAGGTTAACGAGAAGTTGTAAGAGACAACGACAAGTGACATATGAGGGAAATGGATAACTAACCTCTTGCCCCCACTTAGTGCAGGACAAGAGTGAGTCGAAAGGATTGAGGGGATGTAAGATAGAGGTAAAATCAGGATCGATTAAAGGAAGGAGGTGCCCCCACAGAAGGAAGAACATCAAGCTCCTTAAGATGTTGGAGTTTACAACTCAAGGCCTTACACTCATTAGTGGAGTGGCCATGAACTCGATGGAAGGCACAAAAGAAATGTTTGTTGGGATATTTCTTTCGAGTGTGAGGAGGAAGGGAGATCAATTGATCTTGGAGGAGTCTCAACAAGATACCCTCTTGATCAAGGGGAGAAGGTGATCCTTTGGTTTGGGACAAGGAAGGGTCTTGCTTAGTATAGAATGGCATACCTATGCAAGGCTCTATATATTGTGAAATATTATACACTCTCTTAGAGGATTGTGTAATATCTTAATCTAGAGGAGGTTGTGAGATGACATTGGCTATAAGCAAAGAGTTCTTTGTTAGTTTCAAAGGATCACTTTTGAAGTTAGGGTTAAAAGGGGAGGTTGGGATAGAATTGGTGTGAGGGGAAGGTTTTATGGTTTTGATGAAAGGACAGAATCCAAGACCATGATGTGTTGATTGCATGTTAGGCTCTATAGGATTGTGGCTTCCTTGTTCGTTAGCACCACAACCTTGTCCACTCTAGCCAAATTGCTTCATGATCTCATAACCTTTTCCATAAAGCTTTTTCAGCTTCTTTGGATCGAATGAGGGGTCATTGTTTGCATTGGTGGCTAAAGGAGTTGAGGTGGATGCTATTGAAGAATCAGTCGAGTCTTGTGTTAACAAGACTGCATTGCCCTTTAGAGATTCTTTAGTGTTGGTCTTGGTTTCTCCTAGTAAAGGAGGGGAGAATTCTAAGGAACCCAAAACATCATCAAAGGACTTTGGTTGTGCGGGTTCAACTAGTTTGGTTGGTGTAGTGGTGAATGGTTTATATTTGGATTTCTCAAAGTGTAAGACACTATAAGGCTCAGGATCAGTGTCAAGTGTGTACACTTTGTTGTTGTAGATGTACTTCATCTTGCGATGAAGACTGGAAGGCAGACCATTCATTGTATGAATCCATGGCCTGCCTAAGATGAGGTTAGATGAAACATCATTAGGCATAACATGGATTAATGTGTCTAATGTGGCCACTCCAACTGTAAGAGGCAGAGTGATCAAACCAAGTGGATTTTGTCCTACATTTTCAAATCCACGAATAGATAAGGAGGAAGGTTAGATGGTTGATCTATCGATATGGAGCCTATCCAAGAGATTTACACTACACACATTAATAACGGAGCCATTATCAACAAGGGTTCACTTGATCCCTATGCATTTTTATTGAGATATGATAATGAAGGCTTCAGCTTTGTTTTGCACTTCCAAAGCAGGGAGCTCACTTTGGTGGAAAATAATGTCAGCATTCAAGCCTTGGATCATAGTTTCAATATCATTTGTTTGTGCATGAGAAGGGACAGTATTTTTTTGTAAGGCATCCTACATCATGTTGTGATAGTGATGGGAAGCTTGGATAAGGTCCCATAAAGATATTATAGCCGGATTATTCCTTAGTTGTTCAACAAGGTCATACTCCCTAAGGAAGGAATTGAAGCAAGGGGCAGCAGGAAGAATGGGAGGGGATGAAAGTAAGGGACTGGAGGTTGATGGTTGGGAATATAGGTTGTTTCAAGTGTAATGTGTATGAGCAATGGTATTAGGACTCAATTGCTCCAACACAATAGGATTAGGTGGGGAGAGAATAAATTCAGGTTTAGAAGGTGGGGAAAGGATGAGTTAAGGTTGAATAATAAATTAAAATCACATTTGGAAGGAGAGTCAATGTTATCCCTGGTGTGCATCATGATATCCACCCTAGAAGGAAAGTGTTTAGAAGAACTACAAGCTTCATGTGCTTGACATTCAAGCCTTATTTCTTCTAAAGTGACTTCATCACCAATGGAGGAATGATCATTGATGGGATACGGAGGAGAGGGATGGTTAAGAGGGTAGTCTATTTGATTGTATAGGTTCACATTCTCTTTTTCCATACCGTCTACCCTAGTAGGAGAGCATGGAAGAGGTTCATCACATGCTTCATCACAAGGGAGGGAGGCATCAAGATAATATCCACCATGATTGTCAAATAGATTACCCCAAAGGGGCGGAGCATTAGGAAAGGGAGGGTTTATTGTTTCATGACTTGTACTTGGGGTATCTTCTAACACCAAACTGTCTTCTTTACATCAAGGATGGATGTTAGGAGATGAGCAAGTTTGAGGGTCATGGTTATGGTTAGAGAGACTAGGTAAGGTAGTTTCAAGAAATGTTTGTTGTTTAAGGTTTGGAAAAGGGGGATGAGGAGAGGGACAATCAATACCTCAACACTTGTAAATTATTGAACCAAGATACCTTCTTCACTAATAGGAGAGGTATAGGGAGAAATACAAGTATAATTGTTATGATTGTCAATACAAATGTCCTCATCAAGGGGTGATGCAATGTTAAGAATAGTGTCTATGTTCTGGATATGAACATGTTCTCTAATGAATTGGTTATTATAATCTACATTGAACTCATAAGAAGGTGTAGACATCTAAATTTGATCACTTCCATATGATCAAAATCATCTACTCTATTCATCTATTTCATTAATAATGATTGAATAATTTATTTAATCATTATTTTATTTTTTGCCTAAGGTTCTTAAAGTATGTAATTAAATAAATTAAATACTTTACCTTATCCCTTTTCTTCTCTAAATTAAATAAATATGACAAATTATTTAATTTAGTCTTTTAACCCATTTGGATTAAAACCAATTTTTAATTCCTCTTTTTCTCTCTCTTTGTCACATTTTCCATAACCCTCTTTTAATCCAGATTAAATCAATTAATCTATGATTAGGATGTTCACCACTTAATCTTGATTAAGTGTCACATCCTCAATAATCTCCCACTTGCCTCTAATCTCTCATTAATTATCCTAATCCTGTGTTTGCACAACCTTAATCAAAGTCATTAACCATATTTGGCTTACCTTTTCTGGTCAACCTTTCCACTTGCCTTTCTTGGCTTTGACTCTCTTTCACATGTGAATTTTTAATTCACATTTATTTATCCAAAGCTCTTCTCTTCCCCATGTGAATTTTTAATTCACTTTTGTCTTTCCAAGGTCTTCCCCATCCCCATGCAAAATTCTAGAAGGCTTGACTTGTCACTTTACATGTGCCAAGGACTTCTAGAACCTTGGACTTGTCACATCACCTACATGTGACAAATATCTAGATTTTTGGAGACCTTCTTTTACCCAATAAACTCTCCAATGAATGTAAATTTTTAATTTGCATTTATTCTTCCAACCACTTCCCCTTTTCCCATGGAGATTTTTGAGAAATTCTAAAATTTCTCAAATGTCTCTTTCATCCTCATTTGGAGACAAGTAGTTATTTTTTGAGGAAATCTTCTCATTCCCCAAGGTACCTCAAAGGTACTTGTCCTTCATCCACCTCATGTACTTCTCTTCCACCTTATTTCTACATCATTCCACCCTAAGACATCTCACATTCCACATGTCAAGATGTGAGGGTTTGTGAGTCCTCAACTCACCATAGACTTTCATCTTGATCTTGTTGGATCAATCTCAACTGTTGAATTCTCTAGAGAATTCCAATTATCCTATAAACACCCCCTCATTTCTCTCATTTTGGGGATCAAGTCTTTTGCAGCATTTTAGTTTTTCCATAGTATTTCTCATCAATCCATCTTGCATCTTGCATCCACTTCACTCCATTTCCATCCAAGGAGCACACAAGACATCAAAAGATCAAGGGCCAACCAAGGAAGAAGCATCATGAAGGTATAACAATCAACAATCAATTTGTTTATCTTGATTTCATGTTATCTATTTCATAGGCTAATCATTGAGGTGCCCTTTTCTTATGTTAGTTCTTCTTATTGCATTACTCATTATTTGTTTAGCATCTGACACTAGGACTTTATATTTTAATAGGATCACATTTCTGGCACACTTGGTGGGACCCACAAAAGGGTCTCTTTCTTTTATGTTTGTTGTTGTTTAACTTGTTTGCAGGTTCAAGTCGCAGAGGGGTGGATTTGCCCTCCCGGGAACTGCAGAGTGGTCGATACACCCTAATAAACCAGCCTTCAACTTTCCTTTTTCTTTAGGTATTTACACTTGTAGATCCTCCGTAGAAGCTAAACTAATGGGTAATGAGTTAAACAAATTTGGTCTCATGCCTTTGAGCGAGAGACGATGTTTTTGCTAACTTTTTTTTTGCAAAACTACGTACATGCCCTTGAATTCTGACATTTTTACTAATTGTTTTTCTACAAAAGTGCGGATACGCCCCCGCATTCGGACATTTTTGCCTAACTGTTTTTTGCATAAAGTGCGGATACGCCCTCGCGTTCCAAATTTTTGCTAACTGTTTTTTGCAGAGGGGCAAATTTGCCCACCCAATTCAACATTTTTCACTGCAGAGGGGCGAATTTGCCCTAAAAAACACGTTCGGGAAGGTAAACAAAGTTGCATTTTAGCTTCGTTTTTGTCTCTTTCTTTTTTTGTTTTGTGCTCTAATCCTCTAACCCTATTGGTTGGTGGGTGAAGTCAAATTTCTTGCTGATATCTTGAGTATTTTTCTGAAAAAACACAAAGGGAAAAAGATAAAACAACTAACATTTTCTTGTAGGGCCTTTGTTTTATTCTGATTTTTGAAGTCTTTCCTTACTGCTTTATCTATTTACTTAGTATAAGTAGGGGAAAGTAATATTTGCTACTTGTTGTTTCTATTTTATTTGTCTTACTCTAAGGGGGCATTAGTTTGTTTTCACCTTCCCCCTTTGCACTTTGTGCGGATCTGAGGGGGTTAGTTGGAAACAATTAGTGTCTTCGTAATGGGACCTGCTTGGGGATTTCATCACCCCAAGGGACGATCCCAACCATGCATACCGGTGGGGTATATAAAGGGGGCAGAGCCAAAGTTGTACCCCAATCCAGTTGCATCGTAATTGGTGAAATGTTGAAGCTAGGGTGATACCTAGATAGACGTGAAGAGTTGGTCTGAGCCTTTCAGTATCTCGCTGGGGTTCCCGACTCACTCTTGTGATGGACTGGTGTTCATGGTTGTGCCTCACGTATCGAGCATATATCGAGGACTCCCTAGAAACCTTGTTCATCCTAGAGTAAGACCTTGCTGGCCATACCCCTTAATACTAATTATAGGATTGTGTTTGTTTAAAGTGTCTTTCTGTGAAAAACCAGTAAATTTTGATAAGTCAAACCTTCATTGAGTCATTCCAAGTCCTTTCCATAATCCCTCCTTTCCAAACCAAGTCATTGTTCCTGCAGACAGGCAGGTTCGCCCCCCTATTTCAGCACTTTTCACTACAGAACTGCGGATACGCCCCCTTATTTCGACATTTTTTCCAGTCATTTTTACTGCAGAAGTGTGGATACGCCCCCCTGTTCTGACGTTTCTGTCAGTCTTTTTGCTGCAGAAGTGTGGATATGCCCCCCTATTCTAACATTTCTGATAGTTTTACTGCAGAAGTGTGGATACGCCCTCCTGATCCACTATTTGACTACAGAAGGGCAGATACACCCTCCTGAACGGACAGTTTCATCCATTTGACCATTCTAAATCTTCGTTTGAACTCCCAAGGTCTCCATTTGACCATTTGGTCATCTTAAACACTCATCTAACCAATCCAAACATCCATTTGACCATTCCAAACCTCCATTTAACCTTTCTAAAATGTCCATTTACCACATTCGCATTTATCATTCCACCATTTGGGATACCCATCTTATCGTGTGACCTAAACATTTCCATCAAGACATCTTCCATTTGCATTCATCATCATCTCTCAATACAAAATCCCTTAAACCTTGTTTTAGGAGTTATCTCCCGAATTGACCAAGGCGTTAAGTTTGATCACTATCCTACATATCAATCATTTTCTTCAACCTAATCAATCCGCTTCTATCTTGAGGTGGATTTGTGTTGTAAGTCAACATCATTGGCCCAAATCAATCCCCTTCCATCTCAAGGTGGATTCGATGTCGTGATCATTGATTTAGCTAGCTCAAATCGATCAACCAATGTCATAAGTCACATAGGGTGATTTCTAAATTAGGTTTTAGGATCCCCTCCATCAACCAATCCTTATCCAGATCATCCAATTGATACATCATCATTTGATCCAAACAAATCCTATCATCATCCAAATCACCCAATTGATACATCATCAATTGATCCAAACAATCCAATCATCAAATTGATACATCATCATTTGATTCAAACAATCCAATCCTCATCCAAATCATCAAATTGATACATCATCAATAGATCCATCAAATCCAATCTTATCCAATTGATCCAATCCAATCCAATTCTCATCCAAAACATCCAATTGATTCATCATCAATTGATCCATCATCCAATCTAAATCAATAAATCCAAATCATCACCTAGATCATCCTTTAGAGATTGCATCTTGAAATCACCTAGTTTTTTTGCACGTTCATGCCCATTCAAACTCGTTCACAAACAAAAAAGAAAATGGCAGACCATCAAACTCAAGGTTCCCAGCCAAATGTCCCTCAAGATCCTAATAACATTTGACACGATCCTCATAATGGCGTCTCATCTCAATCAAACATCGACATCCAAAATATCACACCACCTAGTGATGAAAACATGTTCAATCAACCACAAGTCACCGTTGATGAATATCTCAGTAATCCTGCCAATGTCCAAATGACTGATCGTCTCCTAAATGAATGTGGGGATAAGATCCTTTACACCCTACTCATGAAGGGATTCAAACCACCGTCTGGTTTCAATACATCACAATATGCCCTTCCCCCATTTGTGGATCCGCAAACCTCACAAAATGTTCCAAAAAGTTCCTATGTTCCTGAGGGTGCACCCACTGAAAATTGGTACCACCCCTAACTTGGAAATTTTGTCATCCATCAAGTCCAAGAATATCCTCATCTTCCAACCACAACATCTACTATTCCACCACCCGATCCTAATGATCCCCATACCTATGGCATACCACCATACATCCCATCTACTCCACCACTTCCTCCCCCATATTCTAATATTGGGGGAACACCTCCACTTACCAATGTGCTACCTCCTACATTTCAACAACCTCCAAATAATCCACACCAATCCACCACACTACTAGCACCACCACAACATGTTGCTACTATTATAGCTTCATCTCAACACTTGCATCCACAACATCTGCAACACACTATCATTCTCACACAACCATCACATCAAGTAGTGCAACCTACCTCACAACAACAACAACACATCTCATCTCACCCATCTCAACAACAACAACACATCTCATCTCACCCATCTCATCAATTACAACATATCTTATCTCACCCACCTCATCAACAATAACAATGACCTCCATAACAACATGTGCATATCCCTACACAAAGACACCATAACCCGCTTACTAAGTACCTCTATCATCCCTCTAGCACGTACACTGTTCCATCCCATACGAATCCTCATTAGAATGCACAAAACCAAACACATATCCAACTGCCACCTTACACCAATCTTTCACAACCTCAACATCATACCCACTAACAAACATCGAATCCATACCCATATGCCACACAACAACCCACCATTGAGAAACAATACCGATCCTATCTGCCCTACTTTCAATAACAACAAACTCACCAACAGGGGGCACCTTACACTTCCTATTACTAACAACCATAATCACATCAACAAAGAGGACCTACCTCCATGCATTACCAGAATGCTATGTAGCAACAAGACCCCTCTCTTGTTTCCTACTATCAACAACAAGTGGCTCTCACTCAACACAATCAATCATCCAACTATCAATCCACTTAGAATCAACCAACGCATTCATATCCGACTCAACCCATTTATGATCCAACAACGGTAGGGCCATCCTCATCGTACGCACAATATTATCCATACAATCAGTCCACTTTGACTCCCATGACTCTCGTCAATAAGTACTTGGAAGAAGTAAAAGCAGCATTAAAGGACCTACAAGCTGGAGCGGGTAAACAATCATTCAAGTGTGAGGACATATGTCCTTATCCTTTTGATCCCTCTATCTCCTTGATTCCTTTTCCCAAACATTTTTAGATACCAAAATTCGATAAATACAAAGGAACCAAGGATCCTAGAGCTCACCTTCAATAATTTTATGCTCATTGCCAAAAGGTCATGCATAATGACAATTATCTTATCCGAGTTTTCCCAAAGAGTGTACAGGGGGTTTCCCTTAACTGGTTTATGGGTCTTGAAAAAGGATCTATCAAAACCTTTGCACAATTATCCGAACAGTTTGTCTCCCACTTCTCTTTTAATCTAGAGAAGGATATTGACACACTTGATCTCCTCAAAGAAAAACAACGTGATGGAGAGACCTTTGCAAGCTACTTGCAAATATGGCATGCCTTGGCTAGCAGGATGAAATCCCCACCAACAAAAAAAGGCATGGTCACGCTATTTATCAAAAATTCCCAACCAGATATGGCTCATAACTTCCAACTCCATTGTATCACCACCTTTGCTGGACTTGTGGAGAAAGGCCCCATCTTAGAATGAGCCCTTGTTGCAAAAGGGAAAGTCAAACATTTTAATTCTAATAGAGAGAAATCCTTTGGGGATAAACCTCGTTATTGGAATAGAAATAATTTTTTTTCCAATGATGGCGTCACTGACACCAAACATGTTCAAGTGGCCACCACCATGCAAAGATACCCTCCTCAGCAAAAACTGTCAGTCCAGAACACCATATTCGTCCCCCAAGGGGCACCATGACAACAATCTAACCAAAATAACCAAGGGGGAAACAAACGACAGTTCACTCAATTGGGCAAACCCATAGCATAGTGTTTAACAAGCTTCTTCAAGCTAATTATCCCATCACATATCCTATCACCAAACCTCTTGATACATCTAAACCCAAGCCTACTTGGTTTAAAGACAACGAATATTGTGAATTTTACAAGATTAAAGGACATACTTTAGATAAATGTCAAGGCCTAAAAACCTACATTCAAGGCCTCATTGATCGAGGTGAAATCCATGTGGATGCTAATGCAACATCTTCATCCAATGCTCAACTCCAGATATATCAAAATGCCTTTCCTAACCACAATCAGGGTCCTAGTACTTCCGACTCTAATCCTGGACCTAGCAACAATAACAAGCAAGGTAACAAAACCAATAACATCAGCTATAAAAATGTGCCATACAATTATCAAGGTGTGGTCTCATATGTAGAGCAAGTGGAGCCACATGTATCCATGATACATGTTGAAGGAAAAGTTCCACAATGTGTTGTTACCACTCTACGAACTCGCATCACTATCCTAGTAGCTCCTCCATCTACCCAACGACCATCCGTCAATTCACAATATAACATCCTAGACCATCTAGGCAAGACTGCAGCCCAAATATCCATCTTAGATCTAGTTAAGTCATCCCCCGTGCATCAAGACATCTTGACTAAGGCTTTCCAAAGAACACAAGTGCCTAATAATATTGACCCTACCCAATTCCAACCATTGGTAGGCAATCTCTCATCAACCTATCAGTTAGCCTTTATCCAAAAAGACATGTTGCATCTTGATTCAAGCCACAACCGCCCCCTCCATCTCGAGGTTGGGATAAATTGTCAAAAAGTAAAAAGGGTACTTGTAGATAATGGTTCGGCCCTAAATCTTTGCACATTAAAATTCATACAACAAGTTGGATACACCCAGGTTGATCTAAGAAGTCAAGTTATTACCATCAAGGCATATGATAATTTAGAGTGGGATTTTGAGGGTATTATTTGCCTCCCTATTCAAGTGGGCCCCATTGTATAGTACACTATATGTCATGTTCTAGACCTTGAACTTCCATACAACATCCTTCTTGGGCATCCATGGATTCATTCTATGCAAGTCGTCCCATCCACCTATCATCAATGCTTAAAGTTCCCATTTCAAGGAATGGAAGTCACCATACAAGCTGATCCCCAACCTTTTGAATATTGTCGTGCCTTGGAAGCTTCTTTTCCGCATTCACATTATTTCCTAGGAGTCAAAATGGGGGCATCCCCAACATTTGATCTTGACCCATCCACCAATACACTAAACACTTCATCCCCACCATCATCCACACCTGCTTCCACTGTGACCAAGGTCCAGATCATAGACAAGGGATGTGGCGAATACAAAATGCATACCACACTCAATGTGGCAATCATGCCATCTTCGCCCCAGACATATGGACAACCAATTCTGCCGCTACCAAAAGTGGAAGAAAAGACACTTACACTCACCTCCAATAACATGGGGTCAACAACATTCAATGATTTGGGACCCCTCTAGGATCAAATGGATGAAGATATCAGTCAATGGGTTTATCGGGAGGAACCTAAGCCACCACGTCCCCTTATAGAATACTTTCAAGAATTCTATCCACGTGCCTCTAAATTCATTGAAAAGTGTCATTACCAAGGCAGAGGCTTTGGTGTGGAAGAACAAGGAAAATGTCAGCCCATTGAAGCAACCACCATCCGACCAAGAAATTTGGGCTTGGGTTATGATACTAAATAGAAGGGTCCTGCGACATCCTCTAGCACTTCTAACAATGTTAGTTTTGACAACGGTTCCCTCGAAGACATACTAGAGGAAGATTCCATCATACACGTGTACGGTGATTTGAATCATATTGACCTCCCTGCCATATTTGAATGCTTGTCTGTTTGCACCATAACCTTATCCCTCAAACATCCTGAACTTATCGATCATGACCTACAAGGTAGTGCACCTGTTAACACATTTCCTTTAGAGGATACTTACGTACATCTAATGGGATTGGGGGAAGATGAATTCCCTAATCGTGAAAACAAAAAGAAACAAAAATAAAATGGGTCATCAAGTGAAAACCTCACCAACGCAATTTTTGACTACGAAAAAGTAAAAACAAAGGATGTATCTGATAGTGAAAACCTTAATATGGCACTGGAAGATGGGGACATTCATCTTCCCCTTGTAGGAACACAACTATCTTAGTAATCTTCGATTCTCATTGAAGAAACACAAGAGGTAAATTTGGGGACAGAAGAAACTCCAAGAATCACCTATGTGGCCAAATCTTTATCTGAAGAAGAATATATCACCATTGTCCACATTCTTCAAGAAGGGGCTATCAATTTCACATGGGCTTATTCTGATATACTTGGCTTGGATCCTAATCTTGTTGTACATCATTTGGATGTCCGTTCAGATGCCAAACCTGTCAAGCAGAAGCTCTGAAAGATGCTCCCGCAGGTGGCACTATTAGTTAAGAAAGAATTGGAAAAATTACTAGATGTTGGCTTTATCAGACCCATTGATTATTCTGATTGGATTTCCAATATAGTACCTGTTGCTAAACCTAATGGAGACATCATAATTTGTACATATTTCAGGGATCTTAACAAAGCTTGTCCAAAGGACGACTTTCCCTTGCCCAACATCGACATGCTGGTGGACATTACTATAGGACACAAGATGTTATCCCTCATGGATGGCTTCTCTGGTTACAATCAGATCCGAATTTCCCTCGAAGAGCAGCACAAAACTACTTTTACAACACCTTGGGGTACCTTTTGTTACAATGTCATGCCCTTTGGTCTCAAAAATGCGGGGGTGACTTATCAATGAGCAATGACTATAATATTCCATGACCTCATCCACATTATCCTAGAGGATTATGTTGATGACTTGATGGGAAAATCTAGAACCAGAGAAGAGCACCCTGCCATTTTGAAAAGGATCTTCGAGCGCTTAGAACAGTACAAGCTTCGAATGAATCCAAAAAAATTTGTGTTTGGTGTCACATCAGGGAAATTGTTGGGCTTCATAGTTTCCCGAAGAGGCATCGAGGTTGACCCAACTAAGGTGAAAGCTATCATGGATATGCCTCCACCAAGAAACCTGAAACAATTAAGGAGCCTCCAAGGGAAGCTACAATCCATCCATCGGTTTATAGCCCAGCTTGTGGATAAATGTCAGTCTTTCACCCACCTTCTCAAGAAAGACACTACCTTCAAGTGGAATCAATAGTGTCTGTTGGGTTTTGACATGATCAAAGGATACTTGGCCCACCCGCCGATCTTGATGCCACCAATCACTGGAAAACCCCTCTTGCTATATATCTCTGCCACATCAGTTGCATTGGGGGCATTATTGGCACAACATGATGAATCCTCAAAGGAACGAGTGATCTATAACATTAGCCGAACACTAGTTGGTTATGAAATCAATTATTCACCAATGGAAAAAGCATGTCCTGCTGTGGTCTTCAGCACACAAAAGCTATGCCACTATATGCTTAGCCATCCTATAAAATTGAATCCAAAGTCAACACCCTCAAATACTTGTTATCCAAGATAGCCCTGATTGGTCGAATGGTAAATGGATCATGCTCCTCAGTGAGTTTGATATAGAATATGTGGATAGAAAGGCCATTAAAGGACAAGTAATAGCAGATCAATTGGCAGATGCCCCGTTAGTGGATGCATATCCCATAGAAACTGAATTTCCAAATGAAGGAGTATTTGTAGTCTCAAAAGCCACCACTTGGACACTGAACTTTGATGGATCACACACTCATAATGGATCGGGGGCAGGAGTCTTGCTTATCACCCCCCAAGGCGATTACATACTGAAATCATTCAGACTGGCTTTTCCCTACACCAACAACATCTCTAAATATGAATCCCTTCTCATAGGCCTTAGAATTGCAGTCCAATGACACATCACTCATCTGCAAGTTTTTGGTGACTCCCAGTTGGTCATAAAACAGGTCAACGATGAGTTTCCAAAAAAAGATGAAAATTTATTGCCTTACAAACGAATGGTGGATGACTTCAAAAAACATTTCACTTCCATCCAATTTGAGCAAATCCCAAGACTCTAGAATAAGGCAGCGGATGCTATGGCTACCATTGGTTCTCTCCTCGACATGCCAAATGATTGCACAAATTTTCAGTTCCTAGTTGAGCAACTCCTAATCCCAGCATACGATATCCCTGAGAGTGACATGTTGTGTGCTATTGTAGTTCTTGAATCCCCTTGGTCCCACAACATTTACACCTATATTCATGACAACACCCTCCTGCCTGATCTCACGAGAAACCAACGTAAATCATTTATCCAACACACTGCCTGCTACACCATCATCAGTGATACACTTTATCGACATGGATATGATGGAACTCTCCTCCGTTGTTTAGATGAAACTGAATCTTGCACAACATTAACAGAAGTGCATAGCATTATTTGTGGGGCCCATTCTAATGGTATGGCCCTATCCAAACGGATTCTCAGAGCAGGATATTACTGGCCTACAATGGAATAGGATGCTTGTGAATATGTCAAAAAGTGTCTTCCATGTCAACAACATGTAGATCTGATTCATGCTCCAGCACAAGAGCTACAACCTATCATGAAACCTTGGCCATTTTCACAATGGGGTTTTGACTTGATTGGCAAGATCTACCCTCCATCCTCCGATGGTCACACCTTTATCATCACAGCCACCGAAGACACCCGAGTGGCACGCTTGGCACAATTGGAATTGTTGGATGAAAAATGGGTCAAGGCTTATAACCATCTGCAAGCCTATCAACACCGACTCAAAAGGAGCTACAATAAAAAATTCTGCCCTCACCAATTCAATGTTGGTGATGCGGTCCTTAAAGAGAATCAACAGAATCAGCAAGATGAAGAGAAAAATGTAAGTTTGAAGCAAACTGGTTGGGCCCTTATTTCATCACCACGAAGTATGGCTCTAGTGCCTACAAGCTCTCCACCCTTGAAGGTGAGCCCTTGGAGGAACTCATCAACATCATGCATCTGAAGAAGTTCTACACTTAGGTCAGCTAGGGTATCCTTCCTGGTAAAAGTCAAAAATACAAAAAAATAAAAAAAATCAAAAAATAGTAAAGAGAAATAATTCGTCCTATGGTGAAAACCACCCCTACGTGGCACCTTGGATATGTACGATTGGTTAAAACCTGGCAACATGCGCCTCTCATATAGGGATTAATCATTATCTACCTCGCGTCTTGGTTACTTTATGGCTTATCCGCCGATTCCTCAATCCCCATATCCTCCCATCCACTTGCATCACCTCGTCGCTTGGTATATTCTAGTTGAGCATTGGATGATCGTCATCCGCTATCTGATACCCTGAGCTTGTTATCCTAATCTGAGCTTGTGTCATCTCATTTTTTTGTTTGTCTTCATCTAGGCTCACTCCTCATGTTCATCTCCACCTAGGTCTCATCGTGTCTTCTTTTGAACTACGTTGCCCCTGTGCTTGCACGTAGGCAAGGCTAATCATTTGATCCGCCCCCGGGGGTTCTCTTTTTCTTCTTTTGTGGTCAGTCTATTTGATCATTGTCCTCCATCATCTATCATCATCTCCCTCTTTCTTCTTTTATCATCATCTCCTCTTGAACTATGATGCCTCTGAGCTTGCACATAGGCAAGGTTAATCTTTGGATCGGCCCCCGAGGCATTTTTTCCATCATCTATCCTCATGGTCCACTTTTCGATCTTGTCCATCCTCGATCTTTTGTCTCGTTTGAAATACATAGCCCTTATGCTTATACGTAGGCAAGGTTGATATTTTGATCTTCCCCCAGGGCTTGTGTTGGTCTTGGTTCTCCATCGATCCACTCTCCGCTCTTTTATTGTGGTCTTTTCCTGAACTACGAGGGCTCTACGCTTTCACGTAGGCAAGGCTGATCTTTGATCAACCCCCGAGCCCCTAGGTCTTTAGGTTGTGTCTCATCGTCTCATTGTATAGTTGTCAAGTATGTCCCTATCATCGTTGATTCTTCACAAACAAGATCCTCTCGTATCAAGAAATCTACCCAATGACAATTATCCTATGTCATCTAGGCCATTTTAGCTTAGTATCCATCATCAGTCTTAACAGGATGCATCCTTCCTCATAGACCACATCAACCCCATCCATCCCTGGGATCTTATGGCAAAAGACGCTTGTAATTGATTACAATCTTTTGGTACTTTTGGACTTTGTTTATCATTTGAGCTCCCTATAATCACTAGTCAAGATCGCCATAATCTTTCATATTATGGTGTGTTTTGCCTAATTAACATAGGGACATCTCTTGATTGTTTTATTTTTGTTGTCTGCTGGGATGCTCCACGTAGCACCCCCCCCCAAGATTCCTCTTGGATCCTGCGTTACGTGGGGGCATCCCTTTGTGCTTGTGGTTACTCCAATACCTGGCCCGACCAAAGTCATCTCAAATTTGGGGTATTGGGATAGCCTTCTTATTTTTTGTCTTTGTTTTATGCATTAGACATTAATCCGTCTTGGTCTACATACCCTAATGTTCGATGTCTTATGCTATAGCATAAATTAGTGCTCTAAAGGATGGAAAATTTCATTCATGTTGCATTTCATCTCATTGCATATTCCCCTCTTGCTCCTACATCTATGACTCATGATTTTGGTTGTGCAAACCCTCATTCCCTCTTACTAACTTTTCTTCTCATGATCCTTATGGTTCTTGATAGATACTGTGCTCCACACACCCTACTCTTACCCATTGATACCTATGTCTACATTCATTTAGGTTCATTTAGCCATTTGCATTAATTCATTTAGGTTCATCTATCCAACTACATCCATTCATTTATCCATTTACATCCATTCATTTATCCATTTGCATCAATTCATTTAGGTTCATTTATCCATCTACATCCATTCATTTATCCATTTGCATTGAGTCATTTAAGTTCATTTATCCATTTACATCCATTCATTTATCCATTTGCATTGAGTCATTTAAGTTCATTTATCCATTTACATCCATTCATTTATCCATTTGCATTGAGTCATTTAAGTTTATTTATCCATTTACATCCATTCATTTATCCATTTGCATCAATTCATTGAGTTCATTTATCCATATTACATCAATACATTAAGTTCATTTATCCATATTGCATCAATTCATTTAGGTTCATTTACATCCATCCATTTATCCATTTGCATCAATTCATTAAGTTCATCTATCCATATTGCATTAATTCATGTAGGTTCATTTAATTCTTTATGATCATTTATCCATACATTTCTATATCCACCTATGCATCATTATTAGGCCCATATTACTTACATCATATATACAATTGCATTACCATTCATAAATCATTAACATCATCCACACATGCATAATAAATCATTAACATCATAACACAACATCCATATCAACACAAAAACATCATATACATATGCATAACATACATCATCTATCATCATAGCATCAATATAACATAATATGCATAACATAAATTATCCATCACAAAAATATGCGGCATAATATCAATGGGGACCATCACATATCATCATCCAAATAATACAATTTCGATATCCAAAATATAGTCACCACATAATCACCTACATATCATCCTCAAATAAGAAGCATAATCTCAGAATATGCGTTGCACCTCCATCCGGTACTTGTCAAAGCACCTGTCCTCTGCCTGCCCTGAGCTGCCCACACCTGACCTTTGAGGACACTCAGGTACCGATCCCCTATGTGTCGGAGTCTCTTGCGACTCACGAGCTGGAGTCCTAAATCGAGAGGGAGTCAGCTGAAAATCATTGTACCCCTCGATCCGTGTCCCTAAAGACTAGGACGGTGCCGACATCTGTGACATCTGCCAAACATACTATGTTGTACACTGTGCCAGATCTGGCATTGCCTGCTCATACACACCTCTCTAGTATGCCGCCTCATGCATGTACTCATCTCTCTACCCAACCTGGAACTGAGCGACATTCTATTCATACCTGTACCTATCCCGCTCTCATCTAATGGCTCACCACTCTTGCTCCCATGCCTCTTGTGATGCTGCCAGTAGTCGTACCTACTCTATGGACCTCTCTCTCTCTGCCCACATAGTCTCTAGCTCTATCCCATCACCCTGCACTCTCTGTGACTGTCTCTGAGCAATGTCACTCTCGACCATCTCAGCCCGTGCCATTGCTGCGTCTCTCTGGAACTGTAGGATCTAGACCTATCTCAGTACATTGTCCCTCTCCCCCTGGAGTACCTACACCTATCCCTATACACTATCCCTCTCCCCCTGTAGTGTCTGCACATGTCCCTGTGCACTCTCTCTCTCCCACTGCACTATTTCTAATCCAACCTCTGTGGCCTCGACCCTCACCCTCATCTCTAAAGATGCCTCTGTCATAGATACCCTCTCCTACAACGCTGCCCTCTCCTCCAGAAGTCCTGCCACCTGAACTCTAAGTGTCTTCATCTCCCTCTCAACCTGTTGAGAACACTCCACTGGGCCATGATCTCCTCCCCCTACTTGCTCTGGCTGACCGCGCATTTGAACAACTATCATCACTACCTCTAGCCTATCTCGGTCCCATGTCATTCGAGCCAGCTCCCCCCGAACTCTCTCCATCCCTACTCTCATCTCATCCCTCTCTCTCTCAGCCACCTATTTATCTATCATTAGCTGGCCCACAACATGATCAAACACTATTATCTTAGACTCCTTCACCCTCTGCATCTCTGCCTTCACCCTCCTCAACTCCTCCTCTAACAACCATACCCTCGCCTTGGCCCTCTTAGTAAAATCATTGGATCATCAATTGCAGCCGCTGGTACTACTACTAGTGGCTCCACCACCTGTACATATAGGTCCAGCGCATCCCCCTCTCTCTCCTCCTGCACCTGCTCAGCTCGGCTCATCAACCGAATCCTTCGTGGTTGTCCTCTCCTCCCCACCCTCATCAGTCTCCGCGGTTCCCCTCCAGGCTGCCTCTCCCCCTCTGGCTCCTACTATGTTGGCTGGACCCTCCTCTATTGCCTGCTCTTGGGATGTCCTCTAACATCTGTCACCCTCTCTATTCCCTCCTGAGGATCTTTAGCCCTCGCATCCTCCTATGGATCTATGGCCCTCACCTCCTCCTGTGGCTCTAGGGCTTTCACCTCCTCCTGCTCGGCTCTCACCTGCACCTGCCTCCGCCGTACTCTACCACCAATCCTTGTCTGAGAAACCCTTCCCTCCACCACCTGGAGCATCTCCAACTCTAGCTCACTTCCTAATCTCACTGCCTCTATCTCCACCCCCCCACCATCTACCCCTCCTGCCTCTATCTCCTTTGCCCCACCACCTGCCCCTCCTGCCTCCATCTTTTCTCCCACATTTGTCCTCGCCCTCCTTAGAAGTCACCTCCTCCTGACCCTCTCCCTCCTCGCCGACTGATCTCCCACACCACCCTCCTCCGCACCACCACTCTAATGTCCCTCATCCTCATGACCACCCTGCTCCAGCTTCTCCTCCTGTCCCCCCTCCTGCTCATCCTCTGGCCCCCACTCCACGGCTCACATAGAAGGAACCTCTAGAGTAATCCTCTCCCACCAATGGTTGTGAAACCACCAACCATACAGATCTGTCACTCTAGCATCCTCTGGACCCACCCCCCTCCCTAGATAGGGCACCCCACTTGTCATCACCCACACCTCCCTCGCTCCCCTCACTGACAATATCACCCCCAATGGTACCTCTTTGGTCAGCCGACGAAACATAATCGATGCTCCTGGAATATCCTACGCGAGTCCAAACTACTACATCACTCTGTCTAGATGATGCATCTCCACTATGTGTCCTTGACTCCCAATTAGGAAACATCTACATCTAAAGAATCCCTGATGTCTCTCCTCCTTGGTCCTCTATCCTCTAAACCGCCGATACATGTATGACCGCCATATAATATGCTCCTCCCGTAACTCATCAAACACTCTCCTCCACTGATCCATCTCTCCCTATGTCTCATAGCGTAAGATGTAGCCCCTGGCTGCCCCGAACTCCCAAGCCACCGGTTCTCTATCATCCAACTCTCCTCTCCTGACCACTATGGGTTTCATCACCACGATATGCTCCCACCCCTACACCTATAATAGTGTCTTGTGTGTCATGCTCTGCATCCCCCGATAACAAATCATGCACATATCTCAGTATAACTGGGCCCCCAAGAAAACTGTCCCTCTTGCCACTCGACAATATGTCGAATTACCTCCATATACAGCAAGTTGCAGAACCGCCTGCTCCGATCCAGCAGTAGTATCCCGCTAATCAAACAGCAAAAAAATAGTGGTAATGCTGGCACCCCCAAGGCCAGGCATCTATCTACGTCTAGCTGCCCCCTCTGTATCGGCAAGTCATCTCGCCCGAATAGCACCAGGACAGTCTCATCTAAGTATGCTCCTCTCAACACCTCCTCACTCACTAACCGACCTACTATCAGTAACCTCAAAATCCGCCACACATCCTCTAAAGTCACTGACATGTCCCTTGTTGGCAGATGAAAAGTCGACATAGCCGAGCTCTATCTCTCTATCAGGGCTGTCAGCATTGCCCAATGCACTCTCATCTCTGGAAGCTACACTAAGTGCAGTAACCTCGCCCACTCTAGTGCTACATGGTCTGCCCCACTCATCGCCTCAATCATCACCGTAAGTGCCTCTAGCCTCCGCTCATGGGTCTGTAATCAACCAAAATCCTACAAACATACCATCCCCCTTGTCAAATTATTTGTCAATTTCTCTTCCTGATCCCGCGACTTTCTTCTTTTTTTCTCTTTTTCTCTCTCTTTTTCTCTCTCTTTCCCTTCTTCCTTTGTCCTCCCTTCCCCCTCCCAGCCGCAGGGAGAATCTACCCCTAGCCAGGGCAAACCCGCCCTACAGCGGGGCGGACCCACCCTCGGTCGGGGAAGACCTACCCCTGCAGCGAGGCAGACCCACCCTTTGGCTAGGTGGACTCCATCACGTTAATGCCCTCAGGCCGTATGGCATCGCTATCACCGGGCCATAGAATCACAGGGCGCCATCGCCGGGCGGTCATGAGCGACGCTTTGTTCCGCCTTCAGGCGGACTCGCTCACCGGAGGCAGACCCGCTTCTGCAACAAGGTACTCCACCCCAGAGTAAGGCAAACTCGCCTACGCTTAGGCGGACCTCGCATGGTAGACTACCCACCACTGTAAGGCACTACCACACGACGGCTCGCTTCACCCATGACATATTTCCTGCAAACCTTTTTTCAAACTTCCGCCCTTTTCAACATTTTTTAATTTTTTAACTATCTATTTTTTACCTAACCCACCCACAAAACCCATATTTTACATCTTTTATAAAACATTTAAAATGCATTAAAATTGCAAAGATAATGCATAGAGTGTTTTGTCATCTACCTGGTGGGGCCCATCCTGCTGCATGTAGGACCATCGAACCTCATCTGCCTAGTGGATGATCTTAGAGTCATTATACTATGACATCTTTGCTCCTCTTCTGCTTGCTCTCTTCTCCTCTTCTCTCAACCGCTATAGTGCAAATGCGGTGAGGTAATTTTTTAAAATTACCTTATATTCACTTTCCCCCTCTTTTAAGAGGTTTTTTAACCTCTTATTTACCTTTTCTCGTCCGATTAATCCTTTCCCTTCCCGGGGCCACCATTTGCACCTCGTTTGTCCGATTGACTTCATTCAAAACATAAAGTTACCTAATTTTTTGCCTTCTTTCCAACCATACCATCCATTTCTTCCTATCGAGATGTCGCTCAGGACCCTTATTTTTCCCCCATCACCCTCTCGAGGGGGCATACCCTTCACATTTACCAATTTTCCCTGCCATAGTCAATCCCTTCTAAGATTGGGACATCTTCATCCATTCTCCACTAATTGGATAGCTCAAGTCCTCCTTCCCACAATGGGGTATCATCTTTTGGTTACTTCCTCTATAGAGTCATCTGCACTTTCTTTTCTTTGAAGCACGGTTATTCTAACGATACTTTGAAGAGGGGAAAAATGTAGAAATCTAAATTTGATCCCTTCCATATGATCAAAATCATCTACTCTATTTATCTATTTCATTAATAGTGATTAAATAATTTAAATTTAATCATTATTTTATTTTCTACCTAAGGTTCTTAAAGTATGTAATTAAATAAATTAAATACTTTACCTTATCCCTTTTCTTCTCTAAATTAAATAAATGACAAATTATTTAATTTAGTCTTTTAACCCATTTAGATTAAAACCAATTTTTAATTCCTCTTTTTCTCTCTTCTTGTCACATTCTCCATAACCCTCTTTTAATCTAGATTAAATTAATTAATCTATGATTAGGATGTGCACCACTTAATCTTGATTAAGTGTCACATTCTCCACAATCTCCCACTTGCCTCTAATCTCTCATTAATTATCTTAATCCTGTGTTTGCACAACCTTAATCAAAGTCATTAACCATATTTGGCTTACCTTTTCTGGTCAACCTTTCCACTTTCCTTTCTTGGCCTTGACTCTCTTTCCCATGTGAATTATTAATTCACATTTATTTATCCAAAGCTCCTCTCTTCCCCATGTGAATTTTTAATTCACTTTTGTCTTTCCAAGGTCTTCCCATCCCCATGCAAAATTTTAGAAGGTTTGACTTGTCACTTTACATGTGCCAAGGACTTCTAGAACCTTGGACTTGTCACATCACCCACATGTGAAAAATCTCCATCTTTTTGGAGACCTTCTTTTACCCAATAAACTCTCCAATGAATGTAAATTTTTAATTTTCATTTATTCTTCCAACCACTTCCCCTTTTCCCATGGAGATTTTTGAGGAATTCTAAAATTCCTCAAATGTCTCTTTCATCTTCATTTGGGGACAAGAAGTTCCTTTTTGAGGAAATATTCTCATCCCCCAAGGTACCTCAAAGGTACTTGTCCTTCATCCACCTCATGTACTTCTCTTCCACCTCATGTACTTCTCTTTCACCTCATTTCCACATCATTCCACCCTAAGACATCTCACATTCCATATGTCAAGCTGTGAGGGCTTGTGAGTCCTCAACTCACCATAGCCCTTCATCTTGATCTTGTTGGATCAACCTCAACCGTTGAATTCTCTAGAGAATTCCAATTATCCTATAAATACCCCCTCATTTCTTTCATTTTGGGGATCAAGTCTTTTGCTACCAAACTCTTTCCAATTTTTCATTTGCAGCATTTTAGTTTTTTCATAGTATTTCTCATCAATCCATCTTGCATCTTGCATCCACTTCACTCCATTGTCATCCAAGGAGCACACAAGACATCCAAAGATCAAGGGCCGACCAAGGAAGAAGCAACATGAAGGTATAACAATCAACAATCAATTTGTTTATCTTACTTTCATGTTATCTATTTCTTAGGCTAATCATTGAGGTGCCATTTTCTTATGTTAGTTCTTCTTATTGCATTACTCATTATTTGTTTAGCATCTCACACTAGGACTTGAATTTTAATAGGATCACAAAAGGAATATTGCATTTATACAATCCATTGGAAACCAAATCAAAGCCACATCTTTTAAAAGAAAACATTGTATTAAATATGAAGAGAGAAAAGAAAAGGAATGTAAGGTAAATATTTAAACTAAAATATTAAAATGCAATTTTCAGATGGGAAACAAGGTAATTTTCTGATTACACTATGTAACAATTTGAAAAATAAATGTAGTATATATGCAAAATTAAAAGTAAGCAATGCATAAAAGGAGCTAATTTAAGCTAATTTTAATAAAATATATGCTACAGAAACTCAACCTATTGATACAAATGGGTAATGGCACAAAAATAAATCCTAAGAATAGGGTTGTCAGATCTGTAAAGGGTAGTTTTAGAACCTTGAAAGGACTAGGTTGCCCAGAATGGCAACCTAGTCCTCCTAATGATTTTTTTGAGATTTTTCAAGAGTTTTGTACTTATATAGGTGGTTTTTCTGTTGTATAGTGTAGACCTAAAATGAAAATGCAAAATTTCACATAGTTTGTAATGATTAGGTGCAAAGATGCAACCTACATGCAATTTTCACTAATGCAAATTTGGAAAGCCCTAGGATGCAATTTAACTAATGCAATATGCAATGCAAGTTAATGATGGACTGTAAACCAGAAAGGAAGGGTGTAAGGATGTCGGTTCACCAAAATGAACCACCAAAAATGAAGAAGGAGAAAGATGATTCCCCAATGAGCTTCTAGGGTTTTTCACCCTAGAAGCTAACTAAAAGAAGAATGTATTTCTTTCACACCTTTTCAACCTAGGCTTCATTCAAAGAGGGAGGGGGTTGATATTTGGGTGTTGTGAATTTGTGTGATAGAATGTGTGTTTGAATTTTGGAAATGAATAAAAGAAACTATGAATGTAAAACCTAAGAATGCAACTATGCTAGAATACACATTATGATATGCAAGTATGTACAAGAAATATACACTAAACTATTATAGAAATAAATGGGAATGAAGAGGTGTGCACCTAGAAGCTTGTAGGGGCTGAAAATTCTATTGATTTTGATGTTGAGGCCGAAAGAGACACTTATGCCAAGCTGGGCGATCTAGTCCTTTTTCTAGAAAATTCTTGAAAACTAGTCTGGAGCCCATTTCAGCCAAAAGGGTATCCAAATCTACCAAAATCTTTGGAAAACAGGTTCAGTGGGACTAGGTCACCATTGTTGGTGACTTAGTCCTCTTATGAATTTCTGAAAATCAAAGTGGAAATGGAAGCCCCCGGCCTGCACTTTCTACTCCTCGAGGTGTTCGTTCCTGAAATTGAAGATTTTGGTATGTGGGTGTCTTCCAAGCTTCAACTAGGGTTTCTTTGACCCTAGAGAGCTTGGAAAACTTTTTGAAGGCTCTTCTACCTTGGTTCCTTTCCAAATCTGCCTACGAGACCTATAAATCACACAAAGAGGGGAAGCTTGTTGATTTTTAGAATATGGGGGCTTGCCTTGGTCAAGCCCCTTTTAAGTAATTAAACCAAATGAAGATAGAAATCTAAAAAAGCATGAAATGATGGAGTGGTGGAGTTTACCTTGCCTTTGATGATTGATCTGGTGTTGTTGTAGCAACCAGCCTTCAAATTCTTTAGAAATGGTGTCTTGTTGACTTAGAAGATGAAACCCTAGCTAGCTTGAGAGGAAGAAGTGATGGGAGAGAAGAGAGATTGAGAGGAGAGGTGAAAATGAGGGTACCTAATGAGAAAATAGGGTTTTGGAGGTTATTTATACAAGTTATGCCCTAAATTTCCCTAAATAACTTCATACTGACCGACCTTAGGGTTTTAGAGACCAAAATCCCAAAAGATATTAAGTTTATAATGAAAATTAAGCCACCTGGGCGACAAGGTGGCATCCTAGTCTACCTGGGCATTTTTCATTGAATGTTGGTAATTAAAATTTTATTATTTATGTTCTTCGAAATTGCCTCCATAAAACATACTAAGATAAGATTTGTGGGTAAGTGCAAGATCATGATGGACCAAAAAGTGGAGATATGTAAGTGATATGATGGCCTATGTGGCTGACGACTTTTTTTTAATCCAAAATTGATGAAATGAAAAGAGTTTTAAAGGAGATTCTCAACTTTCCACCAATATAAATTATGCTTTACTTTGAATTTAATAAATAATTATTATTCATTTTCTATTTGAATTACAACTAAAGTCCTAATTGATAGGTTGATTGAAAAACATCTATAGCTTTCAAACGCTATCACATTTTTTGAATCCAAAATATGCGTCACATTCTATGCTTTGCATACTATAGGATTAAAAAAAAGAAAATTTAATTTCATGAATTTTTGACCAAGTTAAGGTGGTCAGACATACGAGGTTTTTTATATTTTTAAAAAGTCGAAATAAAAAATTCATAATTAATTATTTACTTGGAAAAAAATTACAAAAAAATATGCATCACATTGAGACATCAGTCTTCTACTTATATCTAAAATATTATAAAAAAATATTATCATTTTATCGTGGTTAGGGTGGTCAGACAGACACCTACTTCTTATTTTTTCCCTGAAATTTAAGTACTACTACATTGAAATTTCAAATCTTCACCAAATAGATTTAAAAAAATAAAAATAAACCTAGCAGTTTAGAAACTACATTCAATTTTCTATAGATTCTATTCTTACATGTTTTTAAAATAATATAGATAACTTATTCAAATTT
>CM021105.1:629009273-629032177 GCA_007115665.2 Sequoiadendron giganteum | reverse complement strand
TCCTCTCTCATTCCCCAAGGAACATTAAATTCCTTTTATCTTGCCAAGGAATATTTAATTCCTTTTATCCTCCCCAGGCACCATTAAAAATGATTTTTTAATTCCTTTGGTCAACTCGTGATTCCAACCCTTGATTCTCTTCCAAGAATGAATCTTAGTAATTCATTCATGTCTCCTCTTGCTAATGACTAAAAAACCACTTAGTCATTTTTTTGGAATCCATCCACAACTCTCATCCTCTATCACATTCAATCACTCTCAAGCTCTCATCGTCTCAATATTTAGTCAAAACAACTATCCTTGCATTCAAATTAAGCTACAACAAGTTGTTATGATACCGAAATCAATCTAGGAGCACACATATCAAATGATCAACAAAGGCCAATTAATCGATCAACTTGGACAACCTAATATCACTCCTTTTCTTGTATTTTATTCAAGTTCAACTTAGGCCAATCTTGAGGTGTTTTTGTGTTTCCTTTGTCCTGCATTTTATTTCATTTTTCACTTTAGGCTTTGAATTTTGTAGGTTCAGGTTCAGAAACAAGGACAAATTTGCCCCCAATGGGTGAATTTTCTCCCTACAGGGGAAAATTTGCACTAGCAAACAAGGAAACCTACTTGGAGAGGCAAAGTTTCCTGATATAGAGGCAGATTTGAGTTCAACAGACATCACGAAAATTTTCCCATCCAGCCAAACAGGTGAATTTTCACCTCAAACAGGAAAACCTGCCTCCAAACAAGTGATCCTTTCTCCAAAAAGGTGAACTTTCCTTTTTCCCTCCAGAATAGGTGAACCTGCCCTCTAAGAAAATTCACCCATCCAGCCAAATAGGAAAACTTGCATAGCTAGATAAGCGAGCTTGCCACTATAGGGATGAACTTTCTTGTCTAGAAAGGTGACCTTGCCTCTCACAGGGGTGAACTTGCTCACTCAGATGGGTGAACTTTCCTCACACAGAGGAAAATCTGAGGTGAATCCAAAACCCTAATCTTCCATTTTTTGTGTTGTTTCACTTCCATTTTTCAGGTACTAATCCGGTAACTCAATTTTTTGTGAGTTTCCTTGCTTCCACCTAACAATTTGTGTAGTTGTTTCTTGTTCATCCAAGATCGATGGTCCAAAAATACTAACACATCTTTTGTAGAATGATTGTTCCAAGATGGTCAGTTAGTCTATTTGTTGTTTTTCCATACTAGCTAGGAGCACGTAGTTGTAATTAAAGAATCAATTAACTTGTTTGTCATGTTTGGGAGTAGCTTGTTGATATATCCACTTCCCTTGCACCTCTAGGTGATCTTGGGTGATGAGAAATCATAGCTTTCTCTAGTCCAATCTAGTCTTCCTAGGAAGTGCTAGTGCATCTAAGCTCTCCCCTTGCAATACGTGTGAGCATAGGGACTAGCCAAAACATCTAGTGTACTCTTCCTTTAGCAAGACCTGCCTGGGATTTCATCACTCGAGGGACAATCTGAATCATGTGTTACCGATGGGATAGATAAAGGGGGGAGATAATTTTTTTTACTTCAATCCAATCACATCATGTTTGGTAGAGTGTCGAAGCTAGGGTGATACCTAGATAAGATGTGAAGATTTGGTCTGAGTTTTGGGTACCTCGTTGGGGCTCTCGACTCACGCTTGTGATGGGTTGGTTTTCACGGTTGTGCCTCACATACCTTGCATATATCAAGGATGTTATAGATAGCCTTGTTCAGCCTAGATAGAGACATGTGTTGTGGTCATGGCTTGGAGTAGTGTAGGGGATGTAGACCATACCCCAAAGCTACTCACCACATACTCCCTTAAGTAAAGATAAAAATCCTCATGATGGACTATGATAGTCCTCGAATGAGAGTGTGAAGGTGAGCCAGCGGTATTCATTGATGACTATGTGCATTGGAACGATAGCTATCCACCTTCACAAAAAAATGGTGCTCTAGAGAACCACCCCATTGTCACAGAGTATTAACCTTGGGTTGTCTTCTCAAGGTGGTGGGACTACATCGAGTTTGCACACCTTTATCACTAATTCTAGAATTATGTTGCCTGAAGTGTCTTCTTTGTGTGATACCAGTGCTTTTATTTTTGGTTGAGTTAGTCCAACCTTCTTTCTATTGTTTGTCATGCCTATTGTCCTCTACCACAAACCCCTTGCCTTCAGAGGCTATCTTGCTTCTCTGTCTAGTCTAAGTCATCTATTTAGGCGATTTTTCCTTTGTTAGAGGCGAATTTTCCTATGGGTTCCTCTCTGAGGTGTCCTTGTTTTCTCTTGTTCTCTCAAACAAGTGACCCTGTTCATCCCTTACGTGAGCTTGTCATTCATCAAATTTACCCATCCTTAGAGGACAGGTGAACTTGCTATCCTATTGGGTGAATTTGCTAGCTTGTTGAGCGAATTTGCTTCTCACAAAGGTGATTTTGCTTCCCCGTTCTAGTCCTGTCAGACATCCCCCTTAGTAAAATCATTTGTTCCTTATACATGGGCAATTTTTCCATCTTCTTGGGTGAACTTTCTTAGTACAGAGGTGAATTTTCCTCCCATTCAGTATTCTTGTCCATTTGGGATCCCATTTGGCTATTTTTTTATCTCGTTCTCCATTTGAGTCCTTATTTGGATCCCTTTAGGTGTATCCATTTGTTTTTTAGTGGTCTTATCCTCCATAAAATTCTCCATCCATCTTCTTAGGTGAATTCATTCATCCATTTGTCGTCCCATTCGACATTCGGGTCCCCATTCAGGTTCATTTTGGTGTTTCTTGGTCGTTTTCTATCTCATTCTTTGTTCGAGTCCCCATTCAGATCCATTTAGGTGAATTTGATTATCCATTGGTGGTATTTTCCTCCATCCAATTCTATGTTTGGATGCATTTAGACAAATCTATTTTATTTGTTTTTTGTCCCGTTCTCCATTCGAGTCCCTGTTTAGGTCCGTTTTGGCATCTGTTCTCCGTCCTGCTTGGAAAATCCACCCATCCCCTTGTCATAGGAAAATTTCCCACCTTGTTGGGTGAATTTTCTTGCTATAGGGGCGACCTTGCTTCCTATTCAAGTCTTCTATTCATCTGGGGCCCCATTCGGGCTCGTTTTGGTGTCTGTTTGGCCATTTTTTGTTTCATTCTCCATTTGAGTCCCTGTTTGGATCCATTTAGATGAATCCAATTGTTAGTTTTTGGTCTTGTCCTCCATCCAAGTCTCTATTTGGATCTATTTAGGTGAATCCATTTTATCTATGTGATGTCTTGTTTGTCATCTAAGACCCCGTTTGGGTCCACTTTGGTGTTTGTTTGGTCGTTTTCCATCCCATTCTCAATCCAATCCCCTATTTGAGTCCATTTAGGTGATTTTTTCATCTCGTTAGGAAATCCTTAAGGTCACCCTTACTTTTTCTTCAGTCACATCTGGTCATTTTTTAGTCACATCTATCCATTCTTCAGTGTCTTCAACTGTTTGGGAAAACTTGAGAGCCTTTTGGGCAAGCCTACTAGCTTCTTGGGTGAACTTTCTAGTTGATAGGTGAATTTTCCAATCAAATTCTCCTATTCTATCTTCCATTCAGGTCTTGGGCGAACTTTCTATCTGATAGGCAAGTTTTCCAACCAAATTCATTTGTTCCCTATGGGGTATTTGCAGGATCATGATGGGCCAAAAAGTGGCGATATGTAAGTGATATGATGGCCCATGTGGCTGAAAAAAAAATTTTTACCCAAAATTGATGAAACGAAAAGCGTTTTTAAAGGAGATTCTTAGCTTTCCACCAATATAAATTATGCTTTACTTTGAATTTAATAAATTATTATTATTCATTTTCTATTTGAATTATGACTAAAATCCTGATTGATGGGTTGATTGAAAAACATCTATAGATTTCAAATGGTATCACATTTTTTGAATTTGAAATATGTGTCACATTCTATACTCTACATACTATAGGATTAAAAAAATAAAATTGAATTTTGTGAAGTTTTGACCAAGTTAAGGGGGTCAGACATATGAGTTTTTATATTTTTTAAAAGTTGTAATAAAAAATTCATAATTAACTATTTACTTGGAAAAAAATTACAAAAAAATATGCATCACATCGGGACATGAGTCCTATACTTATATCTAAAATATTATAAAAAAATATTATCGTTTTATTGTGGTTAGGGTGGTTAGACAAACACCTACTTATTTTTTCCCTAAAATTTAAGTACTATTGCATTAAAATTTCAAATTTTCACCAAATAGATTTTATTTAAAAATAAATAAACCTAGTAGTTTAGAAACTACATTCAATTTTCTACAGATTCTATTCTTACATATTTTTGAAATAATATAAATAACTTAAATTCAAATTTTTACGTCAAGTTGCCTAACTCTGATTTTCTGAATTTTCATCACCACTTAAGGGCTTGTTTTTTTCATGATGATCTTGCACATACCCTATGTCAGATAACTATTAGGCAATCTTTCTTCCTCAGATAGGTGAATTTTCCAAGCGGATTTTCCTGTTTCCCCTGTTAGCTAGTCCTTAGGTGAATTTTCTAGTCAAAACAAGTGAGGTTGCTAAAGCACATAAGCAAACTTGCAAGCTTGATAGGCGACCTTGCAAGCCTGATATTGCTTCCCATACATTTTCTAGAATGTGAATCCTTATGTCCACTGAAACCCTATCATTCTTTGAGTCATTTGCCATAATTGAAAGATTCTTGCACCATTCATCTTCCTGTAATCATCCTTTTCATCCATTTACATCTCCTAAATCTCATTGTCTCATTAATCAAACCATCTCGGAGTGTCTTAGGGCATCCTTAGGTTGCATATCCATCATCCTTTCATGAATTCAAATCCAATAGACTTCATTTCTGAGTTGTTATCTAAGTTGGCTTAAGTGTCTGATCCCGATCATTATCACTTCCACCTACTCAAGGTTGTCATCCTTCCTGTGTTAGTTGATCATCATTATGACCCAATCAATCTACTTCCATCTTAAGTTATATTTTTTGTTGTAACCATCTTATTCATAACCAATCTGATCATCAACACCTTATGTCCTTTAAGTCAAATCTCTAAACTAGGTTTAGAATTTATTCTCATCTTCCTATCTGATCAATCATCCAATCTTATCTCATCAACCCTATCATATCCCATCACATCCTCTAGTCATCCTAATCTAAGCTTTTATCTAATCCTAATTTGAGCTTCAATCCAATTTGAATATGAGCTTTAATCCAATCCCAATCTGAGCTTAACCTAAATCCCAATTTGAGCTTTTCATCCATCTATATCTGAAGTCTTCTGATATCGAAATAAATCTTAAGATCTCTTCTTCCATTTTCTTCTAATCCATCCTATTTATGTTTTCATCATCTACTCTTTTCTTCTAATCATCTATTCCCATCTTTTCCATCTATATCCATTCTATCTAGCATCATGAATCCTTATCCCTCATCAGTGCAACCAAAAATAGTAGTCAAGGGGAATACCAACTACGTTCATGATGATAATGAATGTCTTGTTGATCAAGATGAATATAATATAGATCCCCTTGATATTGTCATTGCTAGAAAGCTTCTCCCGATGGCCTCCCAAAATCCAACCACTCCTATGAGCTATTCCCCTATGCCTTCATTCACATCTAATAATAGTCCTTATGCTACCCTTGACAAGGGATATCCCATATCCTCACCATCCACATATTCATCATGTCCTCCCGCTACGTCTCTCTCTTATCCAACATCCATATCCTCCTATATTAATCCACCATCCCTATACTCCTATCCTTATCATCATCAACCATTCCAATATCCCTACCTTAATCCCACATCTACATCTTCCCACCTTAATCCAGTCTCCACATATTTCTATTCTAATCCTCCATCACAATACTCCTATGCTAATCCACCATCCACGTCCTCTTATCCTAATCTACCATCTCAATATTCCTAACCTAATCCAGAATCCACATGTTCCTATCTCAATTCACCATCCACATCCCCCTATATCACTCCATCCCCCATTTAATTGTATTTTAATCCACCATCCACATCCCCCTATATAACTCCATCCCCCATTTAATTGTATTTTAATCCACCATCCCAATCTTCCCAACCTAATCTATCATCCACATCTTCCTATCTTAGTTCATCATCCACATCCTCTTGCATCACTTCCTCCTCCATCCCATTATATTTTAATCCTCCATCTACTCCTCGTCCTCCATCTGGAATTCTATCCACTTATATAATCCTAAACCGCCAATCCCTAATCCTCATCCTCCAGCCATCCATAATCCTCCATCCATTCCCATCATCCCACTCGAACCTACAATGCCTAAATATCTCCTTCCAAATGTCGTCCAAGGACTCATGATAGAAGAGACATCCCCAAATCCACATCTTGATGTTGTGGAAGAATTCCCTCACACTCTATCATGTATGATGACTAGTGATGAGTCCCTTCTCCATCTCATACCTATCACCCCTTTTACTACTCCTAACACCATCCAAATTGTTGAAACCATCAAATCCAATGAATCCATTGAATCTGAATCTTCTACTTTTAGATCCACCCAATCTATTAAAGACATCCAAATCCAATCTACTCCTCCTAGTCCTAGTATCACCAAACTCCAATCCCATGACATCCATGAATCCTCCATCATCCCATCTCCCCCACTTGAGGATTCCCTCCAACACAAGATGAGCCATGTCAAGAGCTTGAGCCAAAGCATACAAACATATTCATCCCTCCAAATCAAGATCCTACCATCCTATCTACTCCATCCCAAGATCATATTCCCCTATCCATTCCATCTCATGATTCATTTCCTCAACTAAATCATGATCTTTCCATCCTATCTACCCCATCTCAAGATCACACTAGCTCATCTACTCCATCTCATGACCGCCCTTGCACTCAAGACCCAATCAATTCATCTCATGAGTCCTTATCACCCACTTCCACAAATCCAAATACTAACATACCACCTAATCCCTCGATCCCTTATCACTCATTCCTCCCGATCAAGATGTTTCCACCCTATCATCTCCATCTCATGATCCTTCATCGCCACCTTCCTCTACCATCCCAACAACACTTTTGTATCACCTTGGTAGCATTACACTCCTCCATGGTGGTTTTCTTGTAGAAGAAAAACAATGTCTATGCACCACCCTTCCTCCTCCACCAGCTAACGGACTCGCACCATGCTTCCAAAAGAATAAGAATCCTACCATAGATCGAATTCTCAAGATCATGAACTATCAAGGAGAAAATGTAGGCCTTCATGAGCAAGGTATTTTAGAGCCCATCTAGGTCAAAGAACATCTGGGTGCACAAGGTCTTGGATATATCTCCCAAGACTCATACTCCAAAAATGTTGGTACAACTTCCATACATCCCAAGAAAGCCTCTTCCAAAGGAATGAGAGGTACTTCCCATCGCTCCACCAAACCATTCATCGCCATTCCCCCTCCTCCATCATGTTACCTCAAGACAACCATCCATCTTCCCCCTTCATCCTCAAAATCCATTTTGGGCCCTTATGTCCCTCCATTCACCATTTCTCATCCTCCATCTACTGCATCTATTTTGGGTCCTTATGTCCCTCCATTCACCCTCACACATCCCCCATATACAAATTCCATTTTGGGCCCTTATATCCCAACATCACCTCCCCCATCTTATCATTTTCATCCTTTCATCCATCCATCACCTATCCCTAGCACACCTCATAAAAATCCTAAATACATAATCCTTAATCAGGACTAGCAAAGGCACCCCTCCATGCATGCTATCTCACATCCTACACCCACACATCATCATCAAAAGCCTACCTCTATCACTCCATCCACATCTCCTCCACATCATTCATTACCTCATACCAATCCCATTGCCACTAAAAGCACTTTGGATGCTAAAGTAAAAAATGAATAAATCTAAACATCCACATGAATCAAAATCTCCTCATGTCCCCTTAAAAGACATGTTCAAGAAAAGAGAAATCAAATTCAAAATCCAAATTAAACCCATAAGCCACCAAGGCCCACCAAAGCAAAAATAAAAACCATGTGGATCCCAAGGAAAAAAGATGCAATACCTACAAATAAGAAATCCATAATGACATCCAAATTTTATAATCCAACTAGAAATCATTCACATCCTCCATCTCCTAAATCTATTTTGGGTCCCTAAGTCCCAAAATTCACTATCCTAACTCCTCCATTATCTCCATGCTCTCCATCCATTCATCCCCCTATCCTTTCATATCAACCAACACATGTGCCAATGTTGGTCTTGAACACATTCCCCCATCACACATCCACTCCATCATTCCATCTATACACTTTCCAACATCCCATCCACTACCCCCCATACCTCCCCCATCAAATCCCTTTAATCCATTCTCTTGCATAATCCATTCATTCTAATAAGGTTGTACCAGCATCCGAATAGTCGCTTCAAATATGGGCTCCTATTACCTCGTATGGAACTTGATGCTTGATTCCTTCATCCATATCCTTATCAACTATCTTCTAAATCCACATCCCTATACTTATCCATCTTCATCCACATTTATGTCCAAAAAGTCCAAAAAATTCAAAAAAAAATCAAAAAGATCAAAAACTCTAAAAAATAGTAAAGAGAAATACTTCATCCAATGGTGAAAACTTGGAAAAAAGTGCCTTAGATAAGTACCATGATGAAGACTTGGAAAAAATGCATCATTTGTAAATCCCCATTCAATTTACTTCCACAATTGGGGGCAACTTCCATCTATGTATCCCCTTCCTCCATCTCCTGAATCCACCATATATTCTACATCCTACCCATCATATCCCATTTGTATCTAGTCCCTCCATCTTCCTTGTGATCTTGATCAAGATAGGGGCACATATTTATACATGATTTGGACACCTCTTAGCATATATTCCCCTCCTCCATCCTCCTTCCTTATCCATGCATCTTATCCACGTCTATCTATCTTATATTGTCCACCATCCTATTATCTTCCATCCCTCTTACCTTGTCACACATGACATATCTAGCGTGGGGAATCTCCTCCTTTGTTTCATATTCCTTGGTGAAATTATCCATCCATCCATCCTAGTAAACCCTTCCATCTTCCAAATCCTTATCTTCCTATCCACCCATCCACTAGTCCTCTTGGCATATTTTCATCCTTATCTCCCCATCCATTTATCCATCTGGTAATCCATTCCATATATCCAAGTCCTTATCCTTCTATCCATTTATCCTAGCATCTTTCTATCCCCCCATCTTTATCACTTTATCCATTTACCTCTATTTTTTCTTCCATCTCATAATCCCTTGTCATTGGTATCCGGTTATAGGCTACCTCCATGCAATCTAATGACATTCATCCTAGTATCATCACCCCTTTCTTTTTAGCACATCTTTCTAACCTTCTATCACTCTTCATCACTCATATATCCACCATACCATCATCCCAATTCATCTCTTGATGATTTAGATAATTATCCCATCCCTAAGCTTCAAATAATCCACACCTTATGCATATCCATCATCCTATCCACTGGGTCCATCTTGTTTCATCATATTGAAGTTCTATCAGTGTATCTACTTATCATCATCATCTCATCCTCCCTTGTTCATTGTTTGTCTTTGGCCTTGTGTTGAACTACGTTTCCCCTATGCATTCATGTAGGAAAGTTCAACCATTTGATCCACCCGTAGGGCGTTTGTCCATCCAGTTTGTGCTATCCATCATGACCTCCATTTTCCTCTTTCTGCTTTTATCCATGGTCTTTTGTTGAACTATGAGGGCTCTACACTTTCATGTAGGCAAGGTTGATCTTTGATCAACCCCTGAGCCCCTAGGTCTTTAGAGTGTGTTTGTCTCATGTCTTTTTGTACTATTGTCTTGTGGTTTCATCAAGTGCATCCCTATCCTAAATGGTGCTTACAAGAAAAGGTCAGTAGTATCAAGAGGTTCAATTGGTTTTAGATATCATGTGTCATGTTGATCTTTTAGTTTAGTCTCCATCTTTGGTCTCAATAGGGTGCATCCTTCCTAACAAACCGCATCAATCCCATCCATCCTTTTGATCCTATGGCAAAGGATGTTTGACATTTGATTGTGATCTTTTGATTATTTTGACATTTTTTTAATCATTTGAGCTTCCTGTCATACCTTGTCAGGGTTTCCATGATCCATCATATCATGGTGTTCGTTGACAATTAAACATAGGGGTGTATCTTGATCTTTTTGTCTACTTATGTGTTCTTAGTTTTCTCGTGTAGTACCCACCAAGATCCCCATGGTCTTGTGTTACGCTGGGGCATCCTTTGTGTTTGTAGCTATCTCGATATCAGGCCCAACCAAAGCCCCTGTGACTTTGGGATGTTGGACTAACCTTTTGTTTGTTGTGTTAGTCATATGCATGTTATACATCACCTTAGTTCCTCATACCCTAGTGCATAGTATCTCATGCTATATCAAATTAAGACTCATTACCTAGCAAAACAATACATCACAATTAACTTCCTTGATTTGGTTACTATCCATTCATCTATCCAAATCCCCCATCCATTCACCTTAAATCTTTCTAATCCATCCATTCTTCATCACTCTCCCTCATGTATCCATCTTATCTACTATCATAATCTCTTTAATATCCTTAGGATAATATAGATATGTTAGTCTAAGCATATTTTCATCCATCCTTCTCATCATATCATCATCTTTTCAATCTGCTTGGGATAATATAGATTTGTTATTCTAAGCCTCCTTTCCTCCATCGTCTTCATTCATTTAACAATCTCACACCTCAATCCAATCCCAATCCGTTCAATCTAGCATAAATAATCTAATCACATCCTTGGCCTTATTCCCAACCTTGCTACAAGCCATGACCTAATCATCATCATCATCATCATCGGTATGTATCCTTCCCTATCCTTTTGTGTTATTTTTGGATGTATCATTCCTTCGTCAACAACACTCTCATCAATCCATCCTGTATGTATCCTCTTGTGTTATTTTGGGATGTATCCTTCCCTCATCAACAACACTCTCATCATCATTATCATCAAGGTGTATCCTTCCCTATCCTTGTGTTGTTTCAGGATATATCATTCCCTCATCAACCATAGCCCATCCATCATCAACCCATTTTGGCTTGTAGCTTGACTAGGGAAACATCATAGTTGTCCTTGAATCCATTTGTGGTTTCTTTTTTCTCATTGTATTTTTTTCAATCTCTTATCTCTTATTATCCTCTCTTATCAATCATTTTGTCTCATCTTCCCCATCTACTCTTTCAACATCTCATCCATTTTGAGAGCACACCCGTGTTCTCTTGAACCTGCATGTCCTCTCAAGGGGGCATCCTCACTCTCTAATATTCATCTTCAGTCTCATCACCTTTCCTCCTAGTCACTCCTTTCAATGACTGGGGCATCTTCCCCAATCTAACCATCTTTTTCTTGGTCCTATCTTTTAATTTTCTTTAAAATTATGCTACTTCGTAACACCATATCAAAGAAGGGAAAAATTTAGACACCTAAATTTGACCACTTACACTTAGTCAAATTTATCCTTTTTGACTAAATATCCTTTTATCCATATTAGTTAAATAATGTTACTATTATTTAATTAATATCCTTAAATTTCTCTAAATCCCTAAGGTATTCAATCAAATAATTAAATACCTTACCTTTTATCCCCTTACTCCAATAAATTAAATAATTCCCTTTATGTCCCATCCACCATAATACACTCTTAAGCTTATTCCCCCTTGCTTAATCCTTTATTAAGGATGTACACATTCCTAATCCATGATTAGGGAGGTGTCACATCCTCCAACTTTTGCAAGTCGGTTCCTAATCCTCATTAGCTATTAAACCCTCTTCTAATCCTTCATCAACTAGTCTAATCACCCCCTTAGTCAACTCTCCCCATTCCCCAAGGAATTTTTAATTCCTCTCTCATTCCCCAAGGAATATTAAATCCCTTTTATCTTCCCAATGAATATTTAATTCCTTTTATCCTCCCCATGAACCATTAAAAAGGAATTTTTAATTCCTTTGGTCAACTTGTGATCCCAACCCTTGATTCTCTTCCAAGAATTAATCTTAGCCATTCATTCATCTCTCCTCTTACTAATGAATAAAAAAATACTTGGTCATTTTTTTGGCATCCATCCACAACTCTCATTCTCTATCACATTCAATCATATATTCAATCACTCTCACTCTCCCATCATCTCAATCTTCAATCAACACAGCAATCCTTGCATCCAAATCAATCTACAACAAGTCATTATGCTACCAAAATCGGTCTAGGAGCACACATATTGAATGATCAACAAAGGCCAATAAATCGATCAACTTGGACAAGGTAATATCACTCCTTTTCTTGTGCTTTTTCAAATTCAACTTAGGCCAATCTTGAGGTGTTTTTGTGTTTCCTTTGTCTTGCATTTCATTTCATTTTGGACTTTAGGCTAGGGGATTTTCACTGCACACAGAAGGGTTTCATTGCATTGTGGAATTATGGTGTGTATGGCATCGATGGTTTTAGTGCGATGATTTTTTTTTAAGGTATACTATGAAATCATTGCATAGAATGTGAATTAAATAGAACATTGTCATATTTTTTTTTAATCCCTCCATTATAATCATGAAATTTAATGGGTATACATTTTTCACCCCAATTCACTGAGCAATTTCAGAATATGGGTTAATATGTTTTCTTCCACTTATTTGAATAGAGGTTTTTTTTTTTAATAATTATAATTTATAGATAACGATCCTTAGTTCAATGTTTTATTTTCATTGGTTAATGTGAGACTTTAGAAAAAATTCCCACTCAGAGAAGACTATGTAAGACTTATGTAAAAGAAAGAAAGAAGTAAGTTATGGTAATGTCCACATGTTCGACTAGACTCAAAAGCACCTCCAGCTACAATAAAATAGTACTAGGCTAGAAAAGAATCCTAAAAAGTGATGTCCTATTAATAATGAACAAAATTTTATATGCCATTTTCACCTTATGAAATTGTCAGTTTCCTAGAGAGAGAATGTGTTTATTTACTAATGTGAGTTTTTTTTAGGTGGCCAGTTTCTAAAAACAAAAAGAATTTAAACACAAAGGTATCTTAGAAAATTAAGTGGTGGTATATAGAATTTGAATGTAGAAAAAATTCTTGCTATTGCACTTTTGGAAAACAATCCAATGTCTAATTGTGTCAATATTTCTCACAAAATTATCTTACAATAATGATTGTGATGAAATTGATTAGTTTTAAATTTGCATTTCAATCAAATATGAGGTTAACTATTTTCTATATTATTTTATTGTTCGATCAGTGATTCAACTAGAGTAATTTTGTATTCACTAAAGAGATTGAAATTGTGAGGTAAATCTTAACATAAGCTATATTTGGATATGTTTTGATTTCATGCTATGTTCTATGTATATTTGGTCAACAAACAACCACCTAGGGACAAAATTACAAAACATATAAGAGCTTTCCATAGTTGTTCTGCTTCTAACTAATGATGGGAGAAAAAATAGAATTCCACAATAAAGCAAATAAATTATAACTCTTGAAACATGTTTTAGAGTCTTAACAAAATATCTTTCAGCTTTTATCTTTCTCAATCTTTTGAAATCCCATATTGAGATAAAAGACAGACTGTATATAGAAAGTAGATTTGAATTAGCGTAGATTATATGAATTGCATGACTTAACAATATTTCTAACTTATTTCCTCTTTAGATTGAAGAGTATGATTTTTCAAGCAAAAGATGTTCTATTTTGATGGGGCATGACTATGATGTCTATGTCTTTGATAGTTACTAGGAATTCTTCCATGGCAGATTTATCATCTTATCTGTTAACTTTGGAAGAAGTCTTATTTTAAATATTTGACATGAAGAAGTTTTTTTTTCTGATATATGGGTAAGTGCACCAAGATGGTTCCCAAAAAGGGGACTTAAGTGGACAATTTCTTTCTAAAATCAGGAAATAATGACCCTGGACATGAAATTGAGGATACTTACACTCAAAATTTTGAGATGGAACAAAAAGAAGGATTCAAGTGCTCTAAGTCTACTTTGTAAACTACTAATCTATTCTAAAATTTTTTGAGATTAAGGATTTCAAAGAAGGGACATACACAAATTGGTGTTGTTTTTGTCGAAAAAAAATAACATAGAAACTCTTGTACGACCCTCGTACGGTGAACTTTTTTTAGTATTTTTAAAATCACTATGGTCAAAAGTTAGCTAATAGTATGTAGTTGATGTACAATTTTTCTGATAATTTTTTAATGAATATTTTATTTTTTACTATTTTT
This sequence comes from Sequoiadendron giganteum, assembly GCA_007115665.2. Classification (NCBI taxonomy): domain Eukaryota; kingdom Viridiplantae; phylum Streptophyta; class Pinopsida; order Cupressales; family Cupressaceae; genus Sequoiadendron; species Sequoiadendron giganteum. The sequence continues at coordinate 629,017,848 of CM021105.1, read as the reverse complement.
TGAAGTGGACACTTCCTAAAAAACAGAATTTTCGCCATGCTACCCCTACAAATTTTGGAAACTAATTGAAATTTTAAAAAAAAAAAAATTATAGAATGGAGTCTAGTTTCTAAAAATGTAATTTATTTGAAAATTTGATGAACGACTATTTTATAATAAAAAAAAAACCAAACACTACCGTTTGGCAAAAAAGAGACATACAAATAAAAGAAATTATGGATGAAAGGCTTAACATTGTTAGAAAGTGAAAAAAATTACATCGTTGGATAGCTAAGAGAGAACTCAACATTAGCCATGTGTTTAATTTTTTCGATATTGAATCACATGCAATCTTGACAGTGAGCACGAACTCGATTATGTGAAATATGGTAGATTTTGTAAAAACACGTCTCTAGTCATTGGGAATGCCCTCCAAGCCTTTGGGTTGGTATTCCAAGGAAAATACCAATACTAAGGCTTGGGGATTCCCAAAGCAAGATATAACGCGAGCACGTTATAATGCACTCGTGTTATATCTCAGTTTTTACATGGTTTTTTGCTTCTGCGAAAACATGTCAACTAAGACATAACACGAGCGTGTTATAATGTGCTCATTGTATGTCCTCCTTTATGTTAAATTCTAGTCTAGGGTAAACCCATAATAGTGGTGTACAATTTTGATGAGGAAGGAAATTTGTAAAAATGCTCACACATTCAAAATTTCATGTTTTTAAGGGTTCGTTCGAACTAGGGGGTTCACATGAACCCAAAAGAGGGGTTCGGTCAAACCCCTAGTTCGAGCGAACCCCCTTTTGTATGGTGGGTTTGCTTGAACCCTATGATGTCACATTTCTTCATAGAAACGAATGGAAAATTTAAAAAAAAGGGGGGTTCGAGTTAGCCCCCCTTCGAATGAACCCCCCTTCACCCTTTCGAGCGAAGGGGGGTTCGTTTGAAGAGGGGTTCACTCGAACCCCCCTTTTTTGCCCTTCTCCCCCTCTTCCACCAACTTTTAGCAGATTTCTACCCTTTGAAGCTCAGGTTGAGGATGAAAATGGAGGAGACTTCACAAAACCAACTAGAAGATGGTATTCCTCAGAACGAGCTATCCAACGAATTAAATTTTAATATGTTTTGGTTTTATTATGTATGTGTTTTTTTAGTTTTATTAAACATAGGTTTTTCACCAAAAATCAAGCTCTTTGTTTTGCACATGTGGAAAAATAGCAGATTATCAAAATAAAAATTTTAAAAATACGTTGAGGCTGGGTATTGATGTCCTTGATCCATTAAAAAAAAATATTGAATTTCGATTCATACAAAAAAAGTTATGTTGTATACAGTCCGCCTATGTCTGAATTGCAATTGGTTTGACTTTGAAACTTGATTAAGGAAAAATATTTAATAAAAAACTATGAGACCAAATGAAAGTGCTAGATATCATAGTTGCAAATCTAAATTCGAAAAAATTAGAATTTTATCCTTCATACAAAAAAATTTATGTTGTATACGGTGAGCGTCACTTTTTAAAAATGTTGTTTTCTGAAAAAAAAAACCAGTTTTCGTGGGAGATGGAAAAAAAAGTGCAATCTAATTCCAAAAATTTTGTAAACAAAAAAATTAGAATCTAAACAGAAAATGTGATGAGACTCTAGTTTTCATCATCTTCAAATTCCTCACGTTTTAGTCGCTATAGGTTCCCGAATATAAAGATTTAGTTAAAAATAATAATTGCAGTGTCTAGTTTGGCCAAAATTTGTAAACCACTATTGTGGGATCACCCTCTATTGAATCTACATTGATATATTTTTATGTTTCTATGTACATGTATGCTTGTATTTCATGTATGTATGCATGTATATATTCTTGTATGTATGTACGTATTCCTATATGTATCAATGCATGTATATTGTGTGTATGCCTATATGTATGTAAGATTGCATCTATACATGTATGTATGTATGCTTTTATGGATGTAGGATTGTATGTACATGTGTATTATTCTTGTATGTATGTAATTATGTATGTATCTACGTATGTCTTTAGAGGGAGGGAGAATTTAGAGAGAGAGAGGGAGAGGGGGTGGAAGTGAGAGTTTAAGAGAGAGGGAGTGGGAGAGAAGGGGTTGGAGTGAGAGGGACTTAGCCAGGTAGGGTGGGAGGGATAGAGGGAGGGAGAGAGAGAGAGGGGAGAGAGAGAGAGATGGAGAGAAAGAGAGAGTTATGTAGGTAGGGTGCCAAAGGGAGAGACTTGAGAGTGTGAGGGGGGTGAGAGGGAGAGACTTGAGAGATAGGTAGTGAGAGGGAGTGTGAGAGTGAGGGAGTGGGAGAGAGAGGGACTGTGAGTGAGAGACTTGAGAGAGGGAGAGGGCATGGGAGGGAGTGACCTGATAGAGGTAGAGAAAGAGGGGGGTGGAGTTAGAGGGACTTATCTAGGTAGGGTGGGAGTGATAGATAGAGAGAGGGGAGAGAGACATAGAGAGTTACCTAGGTAAGTTTCCAGAGGGAGAGACCTGAGAGAGAGAGGAGGTGGGAGGGAGAGACATGAGAGGGAGGGAGAGAGGGAGTGGGAGATAGTGGGATAGAGTGGGAGGGACATAGAGAGAGATGGATAGAGGGAGCGAGAGAGGGTGGTAGGGATTGATTGAGCGAGAGGTATGTAGAAAGAGGGAGAGGGTAGATAGAGATAATTAGAGAGGGTGGGAGGAAGGGAGGGAGGGAGAGGTGATATGTATAGATAAAGAGAAAGTGATAGGGGTTTAGGGTATAGGGTTGAGGTATTAGGGTGGAGGACCTATAGGTTTGATGGTTTCTAAGTTAATAGGGTTTAAGGTTTGAGGGTTGAGGGAATAGGGTCGATGGTAGAGGGTATTTGGTTGAGGGTATAGGGTAGAAGGTTTAATGGTTTACGTGGTTTGGGTTAGAGGGTATATGGTTGAAGGATCAGGTTCAAGGTCCAATGTAAAGGGTAGAGGGTATAGGGATTGAGGGTTTAGAGTTTAAGGATTGAGGGTTGAGGGATTAAGGGTTGAGGGTTGATAATTGAGGGTTTAATGTATAGGGTAGAGGGTAGAGAGTTTAAGGGTTTAGGTTTTAAGGGTCAAGGGTTGAGGATTGAGGGTTTAAGATTGAGGGTTAAGGGTATAGGGTATAGGGTCGAGGGATTAGGGTTGAGGGTCCAATGTATAGGGTAGAGGTTATAGGGGTTGAGGGATTAAGGGTTGAGGGTTTAGGGATTAGGGTAGAGAGTATTATTGGATTTAAGGGTGTAAGGGTTGAGGGATTAGGGTTTAAAGTAGATGGTATTGGGTTGAGGGTTGAGGGTAGAGGGTTTAAGAGTTTAGGGTTTAAGGGTTGAGGGTTGAGGGTTGAGGGTTGAGGTTTGAGTATTTAAGGGTTTAAGAGTTGAGGGATTAAGGGTCAAGAGGGTTGAGGGATTAGGGTAGAGAGTTTACTAGATGGGTTTAAGGTTTAAGGGTTGGGGGATTAGGGTTGACTATAGAGGGTAGAGGATTGAGGGTAGAGGATTGAGGGTAGAGGGTAGAGGGTTTAAGGGTTAGAGTTTAAGGGTTGGGGATTTAGGGTTGAGGTATTAAGAGGTTATAGGGTAGAGGGTATAGGGGTTGAGGGAATATGGTTTAAGGGTTGAGGAATTAAGAGGGTATAGGGGTTGAGGGATTAGGGTTTAAGGATTAAGTGTTGAGGGTTGATGGATTAAGAGGGTATAGCGGTTGAGGGATTAGGGTTTAAGGTTTGAGGGTTGAGGGATTAAGAGGGTATATGGGTTGAGGGATTGGGGTTTAAGGAATGAGGGTATAGGGATTGAGGGATTAGTGTTTAAGGGTTGAGGGTTGAGGGTTGAGGGATTAAGAGGGTATAGGGGTTGAGGGATTAAGGTTTAAGGGTTGAGGGTTGAGGGATTAAGAGGGTATAGGGGTTGAGGGATTAGGTTTTAGGTATTAAGAGGCTATAGGGGTTGAGGAATTAGGGTTTAAGGGTTGAGGGATTAAGAGGGTATAGGGGCTGAGGGGTTAGGGTTTAAGGGTTGAGGGTTGAGGGAGTAAGAGGGTATAGGGGTTGATGGATTAGGGTTTAAGGGTTGAGGGTTGAGGGATTAAGAGGGTATAGGGGTTGAGTGATTAGGGTTTAATGGTTGAGGATTGAGGGATTAAGAGAGCATAGGGGTTGAGGGTTGAGGGATGAAGGATTAAGAGGCTATAGGGGTTGAGGGATTAGGGTTTAAGGGTTGATTGTTGATGGTTGAGGGATTAAGAGGGTATTGGGTTTGAGGGATTAGGGTTTAACGGTTGAGGATTGAGAGATTAAGAAGCTATAGGGGTTGAGGTATTAGGGTTTAAGGGTTGATGGTTGATGGTTGAGGGATTAAGAGGGTATAGGGTTTGAGGGATTAGGGTTTAAGGGTTGAGAAATTAAGAGGCTATAGGGGTTGAGGGATTAGGCTTTAAGGGTTGACGGATTAAGAGGTTATAGGGGTTGATGGATTAGGGTTTAAGGGTTAAGGGTTTAGGTTTGAGGGATTAAGAGGTTATAGGGTTTGAGGGATTAGGGTTTAAGGGTTGAGGGTTGAGGGATTAATATGATATAGGGGTTGAGGGATTAGGGTTTAAGGGTTGAGGGTTGAGTATTGAGGGATTAAGAGGTTATAGGGGTTGAGGGATTACGATTTAAGGATTGAGGGATTAGGGTTTAAGGGTTGAGGGTTGAGGGTTGAGGGTTGAGGTATTAAGAGGCTCTAGGTGTTGAGGGATTAGGGTTTAAGGGTTGAGGGTTGATGGTTGAGGTATTAAGAGGTTATAGGTGTTGAGGTATTAGGGTTTAAGGGTTGAGGGTTGAGGGTTGAGGGTTGAGGGATTAAGAGGCTATAGGGGTTGAGGGATTAGGGTTTAAGGGTTGAGGGTTGATGGTTGAGGGATTAAGAGGCTATAGGGGTTGAGGGATTTTGGTTTAAGGGTTGAGGCATTAAGAGGCTATAGGGATTGAGGGATTAGTCTTTAAGGGTTGTGGATTGAGGTTTGAGGGATTAATAGGGTATAGGGGTTGAGGTATTAGGGTTTAAGGGTTTAGGGTTGAGGGTTGATGGATTAAGAGGTTATAGGGTTTGATTTATTAGGGTTTAATGGTTGAGGGTTGATGGTTGAGGGATTAAGAGGTTATAGGGGTTGAGGGATTAGGGTTTAAGGGTTGAGGGTTGAGGGTTGAGGGATTAAGAGGGTATACTGGATGAAGAATTAGGGTGTGAGGGTTGATGGATTAAGATGGTATAGGGGTTGATGGATTAGGGTTTAAGTGTTGAGGTATTAAGAGGCTATAGGGGTTGAGGGATTAGGGTTTAAGGGTTGAGGGTTGAGGGATTAAAAGGGTATGGAAGTTGATGGATTATGGTTTAAGGGTTGAGGGATTAATAGGGTATAGGGGTTGAGGGATTAGGGTTTAAGGGTTGAGGGTTGAGGGTTGAGGGTTGAGGGATTAAGAGGGGTATAGGGGTTGAGGGATTAGGGTTTAAGGGTTCAAGGTTCAGGGTTTAGGTATTAAGAGGGTAAAGGGGTTGAGGGATTAGGGTTTAAGGGTTGGGGATTGAGGGTTGAGGGATTAAGAGGGTATAAGGGTTGAGGGATTAGGGTTTAATCACTCCCTCCTACCCCCTCTCCCTCTCTTAGTCCTCTTGCTCATTGTTCAATCACTCCCACTCTCTCTTTCTCCCACTCTCCCTCTTCCTCCCTCTCACCCTTTCTCTCCCTCTTTCTTCCTCTCCCCCTCCCCCTCCCTCTCTCCCACTCTCTCTCTCACTCTTGTCTCTCTCCCCTCTATCCTTAACCCTTAACCCTTTAAACCCTTAACCCTTAAACCCTTAACCATTTAAACCCTCAACCCTTAAACCTTTAACTCTTAATCCTCTCTCCCAGTCTATCTCTCCCTCCAATCTATCTCCATCTCTCCCACTATCTCTTTCTCCCCCTCTCCCTCTCTCTCCCTCTCTCCCTCTCTCTCCCTCTTTCTCTCCCACTCTCTCTTTATCCCACTCTCCCCCTCTCTCCCTCCCACCTATCTTTCTCTCACTCTCCCCTTCTCCTACTCTCCCACTCTCTCTTTGTCCCACTCTCCCCCTCTTTGTTTCTCCTCTCCCCTATCTCCTCCTCTCTGTCTCATCTCTCCACTGTCTCTTTCTCCCCTCTCCTCCCCTCCCTCTCCCTCTCTCTCCTCTTTCTCTCCTCTCGTTCTCTAGCACTCTCCTCTCTCCTCCTCTATCTTTCTCCTCTCCCTTCTCCCCACTCTCCCACTCTCCCACTCTCCCCGCTCTGGCACCCCCATCTATCTTTCTCCCTCCCCCCAATCTCCTGTCTCTTTCTCCTCTCCTTCTCTCCCACCTCTCTCCCTCTCTCTCCTCTTTCTCTCACTCTCTCTTTCTCTCAGACTCTCCCCCCTCTCTCCCTCCCACTATGATTTCTCCCCAATCTCCCCTTCTTGCTCTCTCCCTCTCCCCTATCTCTTCCTCCCCTCTATGTTTTCTCCCACTCCCCTCTCCTCTCCAACTCTCTCTTCACCCTCTCCCCTCTCTCCTCCTCTCTATCTATCTCCATCTCTCCCACTATCTCTTTCTCCCCCTCTCCCTCTCCCTCCCTCTCCCCCTTTCTCTCCCTTTCTCTCCCACTCTCTCTTTCTCCCACTCTCTCTTTCTCTCCCACTCTCCCTATACCTCTCTTTCTCTCTCTCTCACACACACACTCACCTCTATCTCCTCTACTATAAGGGTATAGGGGAGAGATATAGAATTATGTGTTGGAGCCAGAATTTTCATAAAAATTCTAAAGTTTTTTATCCATTAAAATCCAAATTCATGCTATCTTCTTCATAAAAAATCACTTTATTTCCATCCATGAAGCCAAAATAGCCTTTTACCATTGTATCGCTACTTCATTATGCACTCTATATAACCCTCACCATATACCTCCTTACTGTAGCCTCTTGCAAAATGACTCACGGTATCATGGTAAAGGATGCTAACACTATATCCTTTTATCGCTATACCATGGAGGGTTAAAACTTACCCCATGGTAGAGCGGTGAAGTGAAGAGCAGTCATAGATGGAAACCACTATACCATGGAGGATCAGGATAAGACCCACAGTAGAGTGGTAGAAATGATAATAAAGGAAGATATTGTCGCATCATAGGAAAGAGAAACATAGCCCACGATAGAGAGATGAAGTGAAGAACAATAATAAAAGGAAACCGCTATACCACGGAGGGTCAGAACAAGACCCATGATAGAGTGGTAGAATTAAGATCCGCAATAAGGAAAAATATTTCCATACCACATGAAAAAGAAATGTAGCCTATGATAAAGCGGTAAAGGAAGCAAAGGAATGGGAGGACATCGCAGTACCGTAGGGAGGTAGCAAGAAATAATGTGCTCACGTTATAACGCGAGTGCGTTTTCTCTTCTACTAAAAATGATAAAAAATCTCTATATACCCGTGATGTCAAGGCCCACATTCTTTATATTCTCCTGGTTTTGCACGTGCTCCAAAAAAAAGTATCTTTTTTATGATGTTTTGAAGTGTGCAAGCATGTTTTTCACATTCCACCACCTTTGCATGACATAGCAGATTTTCCACATTGAAAGACATATAATATCAATTCAAGTTTGAATTCCATTGAAAACTAATATACAATTGATATTTGGAGGGGAAAAAACTTTTGAAAAAGTCAAATTATTGTGGAGTTTGAAGAAAGAAGAAGCTAAGGCTACATAATTTGGTTGAACTCCTCCATTTGAAAGTTTGGTTTTTTAGGTATGTGAAGTCTTTACACATTTTCTTTCATTATATTATGGCTTCCTTTCATTTTTGTTATTTTGTATATTCCATGTTGATCATTGTTTGTTTGTCATTATAACCTTAGGTTGTCAATGCACATTTTAAATTAGACAATTATATACACTTGCCAATTACCATTTTAAACCTGATGCAAAGCATCTACTAGGATCCACAAATCATCAAGGGTAATTCTGACCCTAAATTAAATTGAAGAAGATCAACCAATAAACTCAGTCATCTTTTCATAAAAATCCTTCAAATTCACTTGAGAGAGAGATGGAGGGAGTGGGAGAGAGATAGAGGGAGGGAAGGTTAAGGGTAGAGGGTATATGGTTTAAGTGTTTAGGGTTTAAGGGTTTAGGGCTTAGGCTTAAGGGTAGAAGGGAGACAGATAGAGGGACTAACTGAGAGAGAGAGCCTTGAGAGAGGGAGAGGGGATAGGAGGGAGAGGGTTGAGAGAGATAGGGGGAGGGAGGGAGTGGGATAGAGATAGAGGGAGGTTAAAATTATAGGGTAGGGTTTAAGGCTTTAAGGGTAAAGGGTTTTAGGGTTTAGGGTTAAGGGTAGGGTTAAGTGTTTAAGGGTTAAGGGTAGAGGGGAGAGAGATAGAGGGAGTGAGAGAGAGAGAGACTTGAGAGAGGGAGAGGGGGTAAGAGGGAGATACTTGAGAGGGAGAGAGGGAGGGAGTGGAAGAGGGATAGAGGGAGGGAGGGTTAAGGGTAGATGGCATAGGGTTTAAGGGTTTAGTGTTTAAGGGTTA
>CM021105.1:628919829-629009173 GCA_007115665.2 Sequoiadendron giganteum | reverse complement strand
GTTAAGGGTAGAGGGTATATGGTTTAAGTGTTTAGGGTTTAAGGGTTTAGGGCTTAGGCTTAAGGGTAGAAGGGAGACAGATAGAGGGACTAACTGAGAGAGAGAGCCTTGAGAGAGGGAGAGGGGATAGGAGGGAGAGGGTTGAGAGAGATAGGGGGAGGGAGGGAGTGGGATAGAAACAGAGGGAGGAGGTTAAGGGTATATGTGTTAAGAGGTTTAAGGCTTTAGGGTAAGGGTTTTGGGGTTTAGGGTTAGGGTAGGGTTAAGTGTTTAAGGGTAGAGAGGGAGAGAAGATAGAGGGAGTGAGTGAGAGGAAATACCTAAGAGGGAGAGTGATGGGAGAGGAGAATACTTGGGAGGGAGAGAGGGAGGGAGTGGGAGAGAGATAGAGGGAGGGAGGGGTTAAGGATAGAGGGTAGAGGGTCTAAGGGTTTAGTGTTTAAGGGTTAAGGGTTAAGGGTAGAGGGGAGAGAGATAAAGGGAGTGACTGAGAGAGAGATACCTAAGAGAGGGAGAGGGGGCAGGAGGGAGATATTTGAGAGAGAGAGGGAATAGGAGAGAGATAGATGGTAGAGGGTTAATGGTAGAGGGTAGAGGGTTTAAGGGTTAAGGGTTAAGGGTTAAGGGTAGAGGAGAGAGAGATAGGAGTGAGTGAGAGAGAGAGACTTGAGAGAGGGAGAGAGGGTAGGAGGGAGAGACTTGAGATAGAGGGGAAAGGAGGGGATATATAGAGACTCTCCCTCATACTCCCTCTCTCTTAAGACTCTCCCTCCTACCCCATCACCCATCAGTCTTCTCTCACTCACTCACTCCCTCTATCTCTCTCCCCTCTACCCGTAACCCTAAACCCTAAAACCTTATCCCTTAAAACCTACACCCTTAAACCCTCTACCATCTACCCTTAACCCTCTACCCTCTATTTTTCTCCCACTCACTTGCTCCCTATCTCTCTCTCAAGTCTCTCCCTCCTACCCCCACTCCCTCTCTCATGTCTCTCTCCCAGTCACTCACTCCTTTCATCTCTCTCCCCTCTACCCTTAACCCTTAACCATCTACCCTCTACCCTGAACCCTTTGCCCTCTATCTCTCTCCCATTCCCTCCCTCTCTCTCTCTCTCTCCATCTATCTCTCCCCTCTACCCTTAACCCTAAACCCTAAATCCTAAACCCTAAACCCTAAACCCTAAACCCTAAACCCTAAACCCTTAAACATGCTACCCTCTACCCTTACCCCTCTATTCTCTATCTTTCTCCCACTCCATCTCCCTCTATCTCTCTCTCAATTCTCTCCCTCCTACCCCCTCTCCCTCTCTCATCTCTCTCTCACTCACTCACTCCCTCTATCTATCTACCCTCTACCCTTAACCCTAAATCCTTAACTCTTAAAACCTCTACCTTCTACTCTCTATCTATCTCCAAGTCCCTCCCTCCCTCCCTCTCTCTCGATTCTCTCCCTCCTACACCCTCTCCCTCTCTCAAGTCTCTCTCTCTCACTCACTCACTCCTTCTATATATCTCCCCTCTACCCTTAACCCTCTACCATTTACCCTATACCCTTAACTCTCTACCCTATATTTCTCTCCCACACCCTCCCTCTCTCTCTCTCTCAGTCCCTCTATCTCTCCCCTCTACCCTTAACCATAAACCCTTAACCCTTAAACCCTCTACCCTCTACCTCTCTCCCACTCCCTCCATCTCTCTCTCTATCTCTCTTCAATTCTCTCCCTCCTACCCCCTCTCCCTCTCTCAGGTCTCTCTCTCTCACTCCTATCTCTCTCCCCTCTACCCTCAACCCTTAACCCTTAAACCCTCTACCCTCTATTCTTTATCTCTCTCACACTCCCTCTCTCTCTCACACACAAATATCTCCCTCATACCCCCTCTCCCTCTCTTAGGTCTCTCTCTCTTAGTCACTCCCTCTATCTCTCTCCCCTCTACCCTTAACCCTAAACCCTTAACCCTTAAACAATAAAGCCTTAAACCCTCTACCATCTACCTTTAACCCTCCCTCCCTCTATCTCTCTCCCACTCCCTCCCTCTTTCTCTATCAAGTCTCTCCCTCTTACCCCCTCTCCCTCTCTCAAGTCTCTCTCTCTCACTCACCCCCTCTATCTCTTTCCCACTCCCTCCCTCCCTCTCTCCCTCTCAACCCCCTCCCTCCTATCCCATCTCCCTCTCTTAGGTCTCTCTCTCTCTTATTCACTCTCTATCTCTCTCCCCTCTACCCTTAATCCTAAACCCTAAACCCTTAACCTTTAAACCCTAAACCCTAAACCCTTAAACCCTCTACCCTCTACCCTTAACCTTGTCTCCCTCTATCTCTCTCCTGCTCCCTTCCTCTTTCTCTCAAGTCTCTCCCTCCTTCCTCCTATCCCTCTCTCAAGTCTCTCTCTCACTCACTCAATCACTCCCTTTATCTCTCTCCCCTCTACTCTAAACCCTCTACCCTATACCCTTAACTCTTAATCCCTAAATTCTTAAACCCTTAACCCTCTACCCTTAACCCTAAACCCTAAACCCTTAACCCTTAAACTTTATACCCTCTACCCTCTACCCTCTATCCTTAACCCTCCCTCCCTCTATCTCTCTCCCACTATGTCTCACTCTCTCTCAGTCACTCCCTCTATCTCTCTCCCCACTACCCTCAACCATAAACCCTAAACCCTTAACCCTTAAACCCTCTACCATCTACCCTTAACCCCCCTCCATCTATCTCTCTCCCACTCCCTCCCTCTCTCTCTCTCAAGTCTTTCCCTCCTACCCCCTCTCCCTTTCTCAGGTCTCTCTCTATCTCTCTCCCCTCTACCCTTAACCCTCTACCTTGTACATTGGATCATCAACCCTTATCTATCTCTATCCCTCCCTCCTCTTCTCTACTTCTCTCTATCTCACTTCTCCCTCCATATCTCCCTCCCTCCTTACCTATCTTCTCTAATCCCTTAACCCTATACCCTCAACCCTTAAACCCTTAAACTCAAGTAAACTATCTATCCTAATCCCTCAACCCTCAACCCTTAAACCCTCAAAACTCAACCCTCTACCCTCTACCATATACATTGGACCCTCAACCCTAATCCTTCAACCTATACCCTCAAACCTATACCTCAAAATACATTCCCAATTTCACCGAATTGGCAAGCTAGGGTAGAGGGTTTAAGGGTTTCAAGGTTAAGCGTAGAGGGTTAAGGGTAGAGGGGAGAGATATAGGATACTTGAGAGAGTGAGAGGGGGTAGGAGGGAGAGAATTGAGAGAGATAGAGGGTAGAGGGTTAAGAGTAGAGGTTTTTGGGTTTAAGGGCTTGGGGTTTAAGGGATAAGTGTTTAGGGTTTAGGGTTTAGGGTTAAGGGTAGAGGTGAGAGAGATAGAGGGAGTGAGAGAGAGAGATAGAGAGAGAGACCTAAGAGAGGGAGAGGGGGTAGGAGGGAGATAGGGAAAATCAGTGGGCCCACTAGCTTTCCAATTTAGTGAAATTGGCAACCTAACTTGTTTTTTTGAAAAAATGGGTCCAAGAAATGGGGTCTCTCGGTGATGTAAATCACAGAGAGACCCCATTTCTCGGACCCATTTTTCCAAATAGGCCACTACATTCCCAATTTCACCGAATTGGCAAGCTAGGGTAGAGATTTTAAGGGTTAAGGGTAGAGGGTTGAGGGTTAGGGTTAGAGGGGAGAGAGATAGAAGGAGCGAGTGAGAGACTTGAGAGAGGGAGAAGGAGTAGGAAGGAGAGAATTGAGAGAGATAGATGGTAGAGGGTTAAGAGTAGAGGTTTTTGGGTTTAAGGGTTAAGGGTTTAGGGTAGAGGGTTACGGTTAGAGGGGAGAGAGATAGAAGGAGTGATTGAGTGAGAGACTTGAGAGAATGAAAGGGGGTAGGAGGGAGATAATTGAGAGAGATAGAGAGTAGAGGGTTTCAGGTTTAAGGGCTTAGATTTTAAGGGTTAAGGGTAGAGGGGAGAGAGATAGAGGGAGTGAGTGAGTGAGAGACCTAAGAGAGGGTGGGAGGTAGATACTTGAGAGAGACAGATAGAGAGAGGGAGTGAGTGGGAGAGAGATAGAGGGTAGAGGGCCCACTAGCTTGCCAATTTGGTGAGATTATTAACCTAACTTGGCCTGTTTGAAAAAATGGGTCTAAGAAATATCACCGAGAGACCCCATTTTTTCAAATAGGCCACTATATTGCCAATTTCATCGAATTGGAAACTCAATGGGCCCACTAGCTTGCCAATTCAATGAAATTGGCAACCTAACCTGCCTATTTGAAAAAATGGGTCCAATAAATGGGGTCTCTCAATGATGTAAATCGTTGAGAGACCCCATTTCTTGGATCCATTTTTTCAAATAGGCCACTACATTCCCAATTTCATTGAATTGGTAAGTAAGGGTAGAGGGTTTAAGGGTTTAAGGTTTAAGGGTAGAGGGGAGAGAGATAGGAGGAGTGAGTGAGTGAGAGACTTGAGAGATGGAGAGGGGGTAGGAGGGAGAGAATTGAGAGAGATAGAGGGTTTAAGAGTTTAGGGTTTAAGGGTTAAGGGTTAAGGGTTTAGGGTTAAGCTGAAGGGAGAGAGATAGAGAAGAGAGAGAGAGAGAGAGACCTAAGAGAGGGAGTGAGGGTGGGAGGTAGATACTTGAGAGAGATAGAGAGAGGGAGTGATTGGGAGAGAGATAGAGGGTAGAGGGCCCACTAGCTTACCAATTCAATGAAATTGGCAAGCTAACTTGCCTTGTTTAAAAAATGGGTCCAAAAAATGGGGTCTCCCATTGGTGCAAATCATGGGGAGATCCCATTTCTTTGACCCATTTTTTCAAATAGGCCACTACATTGTCAATTTCACTGAATTTGCAAGCCAATGTGCCCACTAGCTTAGCAATTTGATGAACTTGGCAACCTAACTTTCCTATTTGAAAAAATGGGTCCAAGAAATGGGGTCTCTCGGTGATGTAAATCACTGGGAGACCTCATTTCTTAGACCCATTTTTTCAAATAGGAATAATCACTGGGAGACCTCATTTCTTAGACCCATTTTTTCAAATAGGCTAATGCATTCCTAATTTCACCAAATTGGTAAGCTAGGGTAGAGACTTTAAGGTTTTAAGGGTTAAGGGTATAGGGTATAAGGTTAAGGGTAGAGGGGAGAGAAATACTTAAGAGAGGGAGAGGGGGTAGGAAGGAGAGACTTAAGACAAAGAGAGAGAGAGGGAGGGTGTGGGAGAGAGATAGAGGGTAGAGGGTTTAAGGGTAGAGGGTAGATGATTAATAGTAGATGGGAGAGAGATACCTGAGTGAGTGAGAGAGAGAGAGAGAGACTTGACAAAGGGAGAGGGGTTATGAGGGAGAGACTTGACAAAGATAGAGGGTTTAAGGGTAGAGGGGAGATAGATAGATGGAGTGAGTGAGAGGTATATACTTGAGAGAGAGAGGATGAGTGGGAGAGAGATAGAGGGTAGAGAGAGAAATAGTTCTCTAGTTAGGGTGGGAGGGAGAGACATGAGAGAGAGAGAATGTTATCTACTTATGGTGGGAGGGAGAGACTTGAGAGAGGGGGAGGAGGTGGGAGGGATAGAGTTGAAAGAGAGATAGATATGGAGAGAGGGAGGGAGAGAGAGTTTTGTAGTTAGGTTGGGAGTGAGAGACTTAAGAGAGGGATAGGGGGTGGGAGAGGGAGACCAAAGAGAGAGATGGAGTTTTCTAGTTAGGGTGGGAGGGAGAGATGAGGGAGAGGGAGAGGGGGTGAGAGAGAGAGACCTGAGAGATAAGGGGGAGAGACAGTTCTCTAGTTAGGGTGGGAGGGAGAGACTTGAGATATGGAGAGGGGGTAGGAGGGAGAGAGAGGGAGAGGGACAAATAGGGAGTGGGATACAAATAGAGAGATAGATAGATAGAGAGATAGCGATGGAGAGAGAATGAGGGGGTACAAGGGAGAAACCAAAGAGTGTGTGTATGTGTGTGTTCTCTAGTTAGCATGGGGGAGAGACTTAAGAGAGGAGGAGGGGGTGGGAGGGAGAGACTTGAGAGAGAGGGGGATAGGAGGTAGAGACTTGATAGAAAGGGAGGGGTTGCGAGGGATAGAATTGAGAGAGAGGGAGGGGGTGGGAGGGATATAACTAAGAGAGAGGGAGAGATGGAGAGAGAGGGAGAGAGAGGGAGAGGTGGAGAGGGAGATAGAATGAGGGAGAGACTTAAGAAAGGGGGAGAGAGACCTAAGAGAGAGAGAAAGTTCTCTAGTTAGGGTGGGAGGGATAGACTTGAGAGAGAGAGGTTGGGAGAGGGAGAGGGGGTGGTAGAGAGAGACCTAAGATATAGGGGCTAAGATGAAGAGAGAGAGATTCTCTATTTAGGGTGGGAAGGAGAGACTCGGGAGAGGGAGAGGGAGAGGGAGAGGGGGTGGGAGGGAGAGAACTAGGAGAGAGAGAGAGAGAGGTGAGGGAGAGACCTTAGAGAGAGACAAAGAGAGAGTGTGTTAATGGGAGGGAGATACTTGAGAAGAGGGGAAGGGGGAGGGAGGGAGAGACCTTAGAGAGAGAGATTTCTCTTGTTAGGGTGGGAGGGAGAGACCTAAGAGAGGGAGAGGGGACCTAGGAGGGAGAGACCTAAGAGAGAGAGATAGAGGGAATGAGAGATATACCTAAGAGAGAGAGGGGGGTGGGAGGGATAGGAGGGATAGACCTGAGAGAGAGGGGGAGAGAGAGGGGGTTGGACCTAAATCCTAAGCCATAAAACACAAAGCCTAAACCATAAACCATAAATCCTAAACCAAAGAGAGAGAGAGATGGGGGAGGGAGAGAGTGTATGATAGAGAGAAACACAAAAGTAATGAGGAAGGTTGGGAGATTAAGAGAGAGGGAGAGAGGGAGGGAGAGTGAGATGGAATGAGGGAGGGAGAGGTAGAGATGGAGAGAGGTAGAGAGAAGTATATAGGGAAGGATAGATAGAGAGGGGGGAGGAGGGAGGGAGAGAGATAGAAGTAGAGAGGGGAGGAGGGTGGGATAGAGGGAGAGAGAAGTGTGATAAAGAGAATGAGAGAGAGAGGAGGGAGGGGGAGAGATAGGCAGAGAGGGATAGGTTAGATAGAGAGAAGTAGAGAGGGGAGGTGGTTTGGATGAAGGAAGAGAGAGAGAGGAGGGAGGGAGAGAGAGAGAGAGGTAGAGAGGGAAGGTGGGTGGGAGGAAGGAAGAGAGAGAGAGGGGGGAGATAGATAAAATTAGAGGGAAGGAGGGAAGGAGGGAAGGAGGAGAGGAGGTAGGGATGGAGGTGGAGAGAGAGGCTAGATAGATAAAAGTATAGAGGGAAGGAGAGAGTGTGAGATATTTAGAGCATAAGGGATAAAAATTGAGTGAGATAGAGAGAGAAAGATGATAAAACTTGCTGATTACTGAAATTTGACATGTTGATTACTAAAATTTGACTAACTCTAAAATTTTTGAGATCTTCCAAAAGCTAGAATTTGCATTGTAACTCCTAGAGATCTGAAACCACTCTCAAACATCCTGCCTATATACATGAAATATAACTTAAAGTATAAGAAATTAAACATCCATATGTAAATGTCCACTTATACTTAAATGTTTATTTCATGTATATAGTTTCCCTAAAAGATAACAAGAAGAAAGAGACAAGAAAAAGAGAAGAAAAAAATTTCAATGTAGACCAAAATGCGAGTGCATTAACGCACTCGCATTTTGGAATTTTTTTTTATTTCAAAAAATAAATATTTTTTGAACTCAAAATGCGTGCATTTTTTGAACTCAAAATGCACACTTTTTTTGAAATTTAAACCATAATGCGAGTGTGTTATTACGCACTCATGTTATGGCTTGGTAATGATCGATCCTAGGCTCGGTCATTACCAAGCCATAATGTGAGCATGTTTTACTATAATGCGCTCATGTTTTCACTATTTTGGGATGAAAAAGTAAATCGACCACAAATTGGCTACCCATTTCCATGCACCTACCCATATATACATATGTATATATGCATAATCTTCACAAATATATATCAATATCATAATATATATATAATCTTATATATGTATATGTATATGTATATATGTATATATATAAAAAAGTAAATAAATACATGAAACTTCATGAATCATAATTTGTGCCATCATTTTATGAATCTGGAAACAAGCATTTAGTAAGCAAGCAATCAACAACAATATCTAACAAATATATTAGACATATCCCATTACATAAGCCATTTTCATTTAGAATTCTCCTCTGCTTTCACTAATATCCTCTACAAAATTCAGGCCGATACACCTAGAATAACTAAATTCATGTTTTCATTTATCAATAGACTATTTTATATTTATGGATTGAGTGTTTACAATATTTTGAGGCATACAAATTATTTTATTTTTTGTTAATTGTTCAAAATCAAAGAGTCCAAATTTACAAACAACAACATTATCCATTGTTTAATCATATCATAGTTACATTTTTATCACCTACATACATCATACATCAAATATAATAATAGCAACATTATCATTAGTAAAGCTTTCCAATTGTATACATAAAATATAAGAACACATCATGCAAAGTCTCTTGATTTTAGGAAACCTCTACCCATCCTTTCCCCTTACATTTTTCACACAATGCTATGAGTTATTTCTCTTTTCCTTCACTTATTTGGGTTGAGGTTTTCTTTGTTTCCATAATTATAATTTGCAGACAATGAAATATTCTTATTATATATATATAATCTTATATATATAAGATTATATATATGTATATATTTATATATATATGTAAGATTATATATATATATATATGATCTTATATATGACATGTTTGATTATCTTTCTTGAGGACTCATAGATTTGAAAAT
Source organism: Sequoiadendron giganteum (assembly GCA_007115665.2). Classification (NCBI taxonomy): domain Eukaryota; kingdom Viridiplantae; phylum Streptophyta; class Pinopsida; order Cupressales; family Cupressaceae; genus Sequoiadendron; species Sequoiadendron giganteum. The sequence continues at coordinate 629,000,341 of CM021105.1, read as the reverse complement.
ATTCCATTTCTATTGCACTACCATGTAGGGTGCCCTGATATGCAAAATAGACTGTATCTTTCAACTTCATACTGCCATGAATCTTTAAAACCATGAGAGATAATTATATCCTTAGTAAAACTTTCCAACTACATACATCAAATATAATAACAACAACATTATCCATTTTTTAATCTTATCATTGTTATATCCTTATCTTCTACATCTTATCATTATTGTTAAGCTTCCCAACTTGCATACATCAAATTTATATTCCTACTTGCAGTTTGTTGTATTTTATCATCATTTATTTGTATGACATAGAGAGTTTCATTGTAATGATTTTTTTTTACTTCATACTATGAAATCATTAAATAGAATGTGTGTATGTGTGTCTATATATGTATGTATGTATGTATGTATGTGTATGCATATGTATGTATGTATGCATGTATGTATATGGATATATATACACATGTATTTAAACATGTGCATATGTATGTATGAATGTATCTAAGGATCCAAACATAATTTTAATGTTCTCTTGTTCATAACAAAATATGTATATATTTATGTAAGGATCGTATGCATGATGTGAAATGTTTTAAATGATCAAAACATTAAGGATTATAATGCTCCAATCAAAGCTCTTATTTTTGTGTATGTAATATTGTAAGGATGATTTGATGTGGGAATGTTACTACCCCCATTTATTACATTTTTTTCCAGGCAAGCAAGAGTGTTGAGAGTTGAACCAAGTATGTGGATTATCAAAATATCAACGAAACTATGTTTGTTAACACTCTAAACTATATTGGGACATTTTTCTCTAAATACATTGTGATATGTTTATTATTTCTGTTATATTGTGTTGATAAATATTTTGTTCTTATGAATGCATATTTTTTGGGATGAATATATGTATGTACATTGGACTCTTAATGGCAAGCATGCAAGGACTTCTAGACATTAAATAGAAGACATCAAGTGTTAACCAAAAGTAAAGTCTTTGACTTTACTTTGACAATGACCTAGTAGATAACATGTGTTTTTATATATATGACTAAAATGTAGATGAATTAAGTAATACTATACATTAATTATGATATTAATTAATATTAGATTAATTATATATATGTATGTATATATATAAGTATATATGTACATACATATATATTGTTATGCATATATGTATGTACATATATAGCTATATGCGTGTATAAATATGTATATATTTAATTAATCTAATAATTAATCTGATATAGATATATATCTATATAAGATTATACATATATACACATATATAAAATCTTATATATATTCATATGTATATATCTAATAAGAATTATCATTGTTTGCAAATTATAATTACTGAAACAAAGAAAACCTCTACCCAAATAAGTGGAAGAAAATAGATTAACCCATATCATTATGTGCGAAATGTAAGGGGAAAGGATGGGTAGAGGTTTCCTAAAATCAAGAGAGTTTGCATGATGTGTAATCTTGAAACTGCTCAATTAATTGAGACAAAAACTGTATACCCATTAAATTTCATGGTTATTAACGAGGGATTCATTATAAAACCTAACAATGCTCTATTTATTTCACATTCCATTTAATGATTTCATAGTATGAATTCAGAAAAAATGATTACAATGAAACCCTCTATGCCATACAGATAAATGATGATAAAATACAACAAATTGTAAGTAGGAATGTAAATTTGAAGTATGTAAGTTGAAAATCTTAACAGTAATGATAATATGCAAGAGATGAGGATATAACTAAGATATGAGTAAAAAATGGATAATGTTGCTATTATTATATTTGATGTATGCAGTTCGAAAGCTTTACTAAGTATAATTATGTTATTATCTTTGATGCATGATGTATGCAGGTGATAAAAATGTAATTGTGATATAATGAAATAATGGATAATGTTGTTGTTTGTAAATCTAGACTCTTTGATTTTGAACAGTTGTCTGAAAATAGAATAACTTGTATGCCTCAAAATAATGTAAACACTGAGTACATAAATATAAAACAATATATTAATAAGTGAAAACAGGAATTTAGTTATTTTGGGTGTATCGACCTAAATACCCCCCCTTTTAAGAGGAATGTGTAGAGGTTGCCTTCATAAGCTCTGAATTAAAATATTTTGTTTATTTGACATCTATGGTGGCTTGCATAAATTTAGTCATATATATGAATTAGAATATGTTATTTGGTTTACTGGGGAGCCTTACACCATAGACTATATGTGTAGGTATCAGAAGTCAGTCATATATATGAATTAAAATATGTTATTTAGTTTATTGGGGAGCTTTACACAATTAACTATGTTTGCAAGTACCAGAAGTAGATGGAGTTAATTCATGAAGATGTGATGGGAAGTGTGGATCAAATTTCAATTGATAGCCCATAAAGCTAATAATTATTTTATATTGTGTCACATTATGCACCATTAACTATTCATATGTACATGTAAATACAATGTATTTGAAGCTTTGAGCCACTTACATAGAGTGGTAATTGTAAACATACATGTACTTATATTAATGCAAAAATGATTTTATTTTGTGCAACTTGTGTTGAAAACATATATGTACCAATAAATGTTTAAATTTCTTTATTTTTTTTGGTTAATTACACATTTAGTAGTGAACATATATAGGTGTAAGATGTAAATATTTATTGGCATAATTAAAACAATGGTTATTAGGGGTTAGATAAGCATGGAGTAAATAATTATTGGAGCATGGTTAGTAATTGGTACATTTACCCTATTTGATAAATGACATTATTTTTTATTTAATAGATTGTGGACCAATGAACATAAATTTTTTAATCATATTTGAGATAATTTAAATTTATTGAAAAGATGAAATGGAAAAAATATGAGAGATTGTGATTAAAATAATTAATAATAATATAAATAAAATTTATGTATATTAATTTAAAATATTTTAAAAATTAAGAATAAAAATAAGAATAATTATATTTTTTGATCTATTTTATATGTATTTGTTTTATAATTTACTCAACAAATATTATATATAAATTCTAACATATGTAATAAATTTAAAGTTAAATGGATTCATGTTCAAATGTAATTATGAAATTACATCATATTTAGAGCTTTAATTTTGGCATTGACTCTCTTTGATTAACATTTGTAACAAAATTTTAAGTTTTGTTGAATTAGGTTCTTCTATTTTAAATTTTAAACATGGTTTAGAAGATATTTTTAAAATAATTTAACAAATTTTATGTTATTAGTAGCACGTTAACAAATTAATTATTCTGCCAATAATACTTTAAGTCAATAAAAAGATTATTTTATTAAATATATATTTTAAATAGATTATAATTAATTCGCTTTCTCATAAATTCCTATAAAATCAATTGTTAAAATACAATTCTCCACCACCCATGAAAGATAACCATTTGTTCCCTTTCATTTTCCAAACCATAACACTAATCTCATAGTGTAGTCAAATGCTTTTTATATCTAAAATAACTACAAATTCCCAAAAAAAATATTTAAGATAGGAGAATTTAAATATGTATATAACAATTATATACTTCCTATAAACTATATAATAAATATATACTCTATATATTTATTAATATATTATATAATTATAATATAATTAATTAAAAGTAATTTAATATATCTATATTACTAAAACTATTATTAATAGATATAATATAATATATAATTAATGTATAATATATACTTTATATAATACAAATTATTTATATGTAATATCATACTTATTATTATATATTATATTATATATACAAATTATATTCTATATTAAAACTTATTAAATACAAATGCTAAAGAATTATAATTAATAACTCATATATTTTAATATAATACAAAAGATATATATTTTACATAAAACAAATCTAATTATATTATTATTTTATATTATATTCTATAATGTATATTATAATTAATATATATTTTATATTTTTATAATACAAATCACATTATATATAATAAAACTATATTTATTATTATTTATAATATTATATATTATATTCTATAGACAAAATTATTAGATATGAATATAAAATTATTATAAATAATAATATATGTGTATAATAAATACAAATAAATTAAAATATAAATATAGTACAATACATATTATATTTTGTATAATAGAAATAAAAATATATATAATATAATTATATTTATCATTATTTCTATAATAAAAATTATTAATTAACATATAAACAATCTAATAATTTAATTGATCTTTAGAGAGAGAAGGAAAAATAAAGAGAGCTAGAGGGGGAGACAATTCTACATAGAGAGGGGTATATATACAGGGAGAGAGAAACTCAAAAAATAGAATGAGAAAGAGAGAGATTTAGATAGATAGTGAGGGAGAGAGGGAGGGAGGTAGAAAGAGATAAAATATATTAAAATCAATTCATATATTAATAAAATAACACATATGTTAGTATTTTCTTTTATAAATGTATTATTATAATTGTATTTGTTTAATTGATTATTGTTAATATAATTTTAAAATAATTAAAAATTAATCTTAAATAAATAAAATTGGTTTTTAAAGTAAGAAACAAAATAGTATTTTAAATATATTTATATAAAAAATTAGTGATTTTACTTTTCTTAAAGATCTAAAATATTTTTTATTATATTTACTTTATTTTTAATCATTATTAAAAGGTAGATTACTTTATTTACATCATTTATTTACTTAGAATGATTTTATATATCTTACTTGTTACAAATTTATTCCATTTATTATTCTTAAGTAAATAAAAATAACTATTGAATAAAAATATAAATTAAAAAATTAGTCTTAAATTGTTGTAGGGGAAATCAAAACAACTTTTAGATAAATAAAGTTCTAAAAAGTGATTTTATTACCATACTTTAGAAATAGAGGTAGACAGATAGATGAAGAGGGCTAGCGATTTATATATAAAGTGATATATAGATGGAGACAAAGATTAAAAGAGAGAGGAATAGACAAAAAAAGTGGAACATGAGAGAGAAAAATACAAGAAATACAAAGGGAATGAGAGATAGAGAAAATAGAAACTATTTATAATTGTTGTTCTATTGAGTGGGACTCATATGGATTGAGTGACCACTATAATATAAAGATTGTAAAGGACACCAAAAAGCCTAATTTTAATGAATCAAATTTCTCTTCTAAAAGAAGATTTAGATAGTCACATGTCTATCTCATTGTAACTATGGCAACCATGCAATTTGACCAATCATGATAGGGATTGGAATAGAGATTTATTGGATATAATATTAACTCTTTAAAAAATAATATTATTACATATTACTTAGAAAAAATTGTTAAAGGAAAGTTAATTCAAACCCATATTAACATTTATAGTACTTCATATAAACTATATAATTAATATAGTGTAATACCCTTCTATTTTTCTCTTTGCTTCAGACAGTGTTCTACCTTGCTTAGTTTTGTTTTCTGGTTGCACTTATACTTTGATATACTCTATTATGTTGTTTATTATTTGATCGCTATTCATAGAGCGATGTTACTCTCTTTGATGTTATTATTTGACATGCCTTTGATTAGCATTATGATTATTTGGAATAACATGGTTATTTGCACATGAGTAGATTGTATATGTTAGAATTGTCAGTTTGGTGATAAGTGTATTCATGAAGGGGATGGAATTGCATCACTTGCTTACGAGTGCCCTGCTATTCTGCAACTTCCTCTTCACAGTGTGTTCTATTATGATGTTTATATACATGTACTATTTATGCCTTGTTTATAGGTTACAGGTATAGGACATCAACTCCACCTGGATTCACAGGTTTGAATGTGTCCATCACCCAACAGTTAAGTTGATTGGGAGATAGTAGTTAGGATACTTGTGTCAAGCTTTTTACCCTAGTCTTAGTGTGTCGTCAAGTCTAGTCGGTTTTGCTTGTTAAAAAGTTGTTTATTATTGCTTTGATTTATTATGTTAAAATGTTTAAAAAGGGAATTTAATCATTTAATCATTTAAGTTTATTATTAGATTAATCTTATTTTAATGTTAGAAGTTTTGAATTATAAATTAATTAATTTAATTTAATTGATAAATAGTTTAATCTTAGGATTATATTGTTTATTGATTAATTAAATTATTTAATTAAGTTAAATTTGAGATAGTAAACATTTTGTAATTATTAAATATTTTAATTTTAAACTCTGGAGGATTTAATGCAAAATAGGTTGTTAGAGATATTTTGTGATTTTAACATGTGTTAGAAGAATTAATGAGTTTACTGAAAATTTAATCACGGGGAGAAGATTGTGGCTTTGACGGAAGAAGTTGGAAGCTTCTTCACGACAAAAGCACGAGGATATTTTTTGGTTTGTTGGGAAATTGAAAAGAAAAGATGTCTTTATGTGATTTGCTTGGCTTCTGGAAAAATATTTGAAGAATTGTTGTAGAAAGAATTTTTGTGTGTTCTTGAAACTTTAGAAAAATTGTTCTCGAAAATTGTTGTTGTGTTCGAGAAATTGTTTTATTCTGAAGGAAGCTATTGTCCATCTGGGGAAATTCCTAAGATCTGTGGAGGAGGCACTACTGCAGATTTACAAATTCATAGGCATAGGACTATAGGTTCATTCTTTAGATTTTGTTAAGTTTTAAATTGAAAAGCATCTAGATTACATCTTCTCTGTAAAATATTGCCTGCACAAACTTTTAAGTTTTTGTTTTGTGTTAAAAATTGTATTGTCGTAAATAAATTTCTTTGTAGAATCATTTTATTCTCTAGGTTGAAATTCTCTATGGAAAACTTTAGTAAAATGACAAATTGGTATTATAGTTAATTTAGGGAAACCCAAAAGGAAACACTTAGGGATCTGGAAGAAATTTAGTTTCTATAGAAAAAATTCTCCTATAAGTTAAAATCTTCTCAGAAAAATTCATGTGATATTAATGGTATGAATTTTATTGTTCTTCTTTAAGATTTTTTTTCCAAATAGTTGTAAGAAGGAAACCTCTATGTTTGATTTGGAAAATTTCACCTGTAGAATATCCTCTATGAAATTTGGTTTTTCGTGATGTTTGTAAAAAATTTCCTATAGAATTCATTCTGGAAATTATTTCTCCAATTTCAATATTTGTTCAATTAAATTTATATAAATATATATACCTATATATATTTATACATATACATACATATATATATTATGGTATATATATATATATATATACATATATTCTTTTGGGAAAAAAGTTTATTAATTTCTAGGTTATTGGTCATCGTCGTACAACGATTTGAAATCTGAAAAATTTGCTCATTTTGGGGGGGCGTATGAATTTTGGTTGATTTAATATTTTTGTTGGTAGGGGGTTTAATCCCCCACCATCCCCCATATATTGGAGGGAGCATTGTCGATGGCAGCATCTTCCACCAATAACAAAGGGGTCGACCGACTATACCAAGTACAGTCTAGCGCCCATTATGATACCCACCTGCCATTTATGAAATTTCATTCGCTAGTGTTAATGTGGTTTGATTTTATGAATATGGATTTCAATTTTATAAAATGTAATTTGTTAATGTTATATAATATATATATATATATATATTTAGGTTTATTTATAATTTAAATATATATGTATATATATTAAATATATAATTAATAATTTATTTTCTTGTAATATATTTGATATATATTTAATGTATATATATAGGGCATATATATAATTATATATATTAATATATAATTATGTATATATATTTAAAAATATATATTTTTAATAATTTTTTTTTTTTAAAAGGGGTGCATGCATATATGCACAAGTAGAGGAACTGGGTGATTTATTTTTTTTGTAAAATTATTATTCTTTTAAAAGTAATCAAGGAAATTGAATTACTGATAATAAATATTTTCCCTTCTCTCATTGTGAATAGGCTATAATTTTATTTTACTTAATTTATTTACTGGGGAAATTATTTACTGTAAACTCATTGTAGAAGGGGAATGGATTTAATATGTCTGAAAGTAGTTTATTTCCTATATAATTGCCTTTGTGTGTTATTTCCTTTGTTTATTTACTTGGGGAAATTGGTTTAGAATTGTTTAAGTCTTCCAATTTTAATATGGATTTGGGACTTATGGTATATCAACCCAGTATGTTACCCTTGGATTAGTGCATTTTCTTTTGTCAGTGATTACCTGGTTCCCACAAACAGGGAAGTGTTGCTCTAATGTCTTGAGTGGGGTTATGGGTATATTTGTAGTAGCACTAGTTTTCCTTGGGTAGTGGAATTGTTCCATGAGGTTGTCTTAGGGGAGTGGCTTGCAATGAGCACCAGCACACAAAGTGGTGCCAGGATAACTCATTGTAAGTTAGTAATCCAGTTATAATGTAATTAATTTGTAATGGGAATTGGGTAGTATTCAACACTTAATTAAGATTAATGTGCCTCACTCATGGACCCTTGTGCTAGTATAGACTTGGGATGAGACGAGAAGGCCCAAAATCGCATGATCGATATCTTGTCTTCACGAAAGATACTCGATTCCAATTTGGACTGCATGTGGAGCCGGGAGTTGTGAGAGGCTACTAGGATATCCCAAGATGGGGGTCGAGGCCTAGGAAGACTTACCAATATATCCCATGCAACATTGTGACGACACTCCTCCTAGGTCAACTGTTTGGTTAGTTTCGTGATCTAAACGATTGTGTAACACTGGAAGCAATGTGACCCTTGTGATTGTATGGTTCATGTATTTGGTTGAGTTAGTATATGTCAGCCTGTGTCTAGAGGTAGTAGGTTTGGTCTTGTATGATCCTTGTTACTATCTCCTAGCATGGGGGGTGGGCCTTTGGGTACCACTTGGTTGGGAGGAACGTGCACCCTACACCTTTGGGTCCCCTTTATCTTCAGATTGTGATGGTGAGATTTCTAGTTGGAGAGCTCGTGGATACCAACTTATTATTTCATGCTTTGTAATTTTTATAGATGGCTCTTGTATTTTATTACCCCTCAATTGTATTCGAGGTTCTTTCTTGTACATTATGTAACACATTTGTATGAGCTACCACATTCGGGGAATGAGTGATGTAAACTTTATTAATGAGTTAATGCAATGTTGGAGTTCTTAATGTATATCTTATCTTTATGATTAAATTCCATGTATGCAATGTATGCTCGCATTTATTTCCTTAAGTAGTTAATCTTTCTATGGATGCAATTAATTTTTATGTTATGGGTTTAAACGTAACTTTAGTCTTGTAGCCTTAGAGGATGTTGGCGATAGATAGTGAACTTACATGATTATTATACTTTTAAATATATAAAAATTGTGTGTTTTCGTAGATTATTACAACTTCCTCTAGGGTTACATGGAAGGCATTACATATATACTATATATATAAATAAATATTTATAATTATATATACATATATATACATATACATATAATTATAAATATTTATAATTATTTATAATTATAAGTCATTTACTATAAAATATAATATATAATTAATATACAATATATTTTATATAATATAAATTGAATCAAAATATATATTATTTAATTTAAATTGGCCTAGCTAGACGTGGTGAAAAGTGCTACAGATTGGATGTGATCCCAAACATGATAGTACTTTTACTCTAACAGGATTTTTGCTACCTACAATTATAGATACTTTGCGGACCAAATATCCTCATTAGTTGCGGGGAGGGGCATGTTACGTATAGAATCTGGTTCTACCGCCATTAACTCAATTATAGCTGAGATCGATTCTTGAATAATTAGGCGGCATTAATCTTAGTTGTCCTTTCCAATGTCTTTGCCTTTGCTTATGCCAGGTAAACCACTTTAGCTACTGGTGAATCTACTAATACCTCTACTCCCCAAACTTGGTAAACACATGATGGCTCTTGATCCCAACACAAATGCGGGCTTTGTTGCCATTGGTCATGTAATTATTAGTGGATGGGATAGACGTGAGCCGAGACTCCAGCAGAGACTCCTCTCCGATAGCTAATAAGTGCACCGACCAATCTTAACTTAGCACCGACCAATCTTCTCCAACTAGAATCGCCCCCGGGCTATAGTTGGAATTCCATCCATCCTTTCCTTCATGGTATCGGATCAATGCCTCCCAACTATTTTATTTGCACCGGCCATCCGGAGTTCACCAGGAGTAGCTCCTTGTTAATCTATAATTCCCCCCCCCCACCCCCCATTAGAATTGTAGATTAGTTGGTGGGAATAAGAAGTCCACGCCTGAGCCATAGGTAGTGTTTCTATCTGATTTGATCCGAGCAAGTGATTCCATGGATAGGGTCAAGTTACGAGCTAGGACCGAGGATTGACCAAACTAGACATTAGAAAGGTGGCGAATGATTTTCAAAAATGCTGATCTCGGGTGGGAGGAGATAGTTAGCAAGATAGGCCCTACTATTCTAATGGGGTTTCGGCTCTTATGTATCCATTGGCCCCCCTACCCTGGCCCCCACCTCCTGGCCCCCACCCCCTAGCCCCCTACAATTCACCAAGGTAGGGGGCCAGGGGGCGAGGTTAAGAGGGATGGATCATGAACAGTGGAAATGGAAGCCCGCTCTAAAGCTATCGCTAGAAAGTTAGGAGTTTTCACCTTTCTCATCGGTAGCTACAACTATAGAGTTTCGAAAGATTTTATCGACTGACTAAACTCTTTATTTCCCTCCCAACTATCTCCTCCAACTATAGTCCCTCCCACTTCATTAATTAGCCTGCTAGAGTAAGGGATTATAAATAAAGGCTTGAAACCCACCTCATAATTTGAACTATATCTAAATTTATAAAATTTAACCTATGTAAAAAGACGTTAACCAACCCTAATTTTGTACCATACTCGCAACTACTATAGCAGGATGGGTGGGTATAGGCAATAGGGTGAGAAAGCGAATAGAATCTACCCCATTAGAATAGTAGGGGGCAGGGGGGCCCTGCCAAAGGCAGGCAACTAACTATGGGGCGGGTGGCTCGGGTGGGGGGGAATCAGCCATTCTGGCCCATTAGAATAGTAGGGGGAGTTGACCTCTATCGAAACGGAATGGTTTCATGTTCCTTCATTGATCGGTTATTCCCCCCCGTTCGCATCTCCCTTTCCAATTTATAATTATAAATATTTATATATATTTATAATTATAAGTCATTTACTATAAAATATAATATATAATTAATATACAATATATTTTATATAATATAAATTGAATCAAATATATATTATTTGATTATATAAATTAAATTATATATATTATTATAGATTATATTCTATAATAATAAATAATAAATATCAATTGAAAAATATAATAATTAATAAACCATGCCTTATGAAATGACTAAATCATACTTTATATTATATAAATAAATAATATTATATATTTTATAATATTTAAATCTTATTATGTAATGTATAATAATATGTAAATTAAATAAATATTATTTATTATATACTTAAATTATATTTAATTTAGTAATCAATAATATGTATCATTTAAATTGTACTCAATATTACATAATAATTTACAGATTGGTTTATTAGTATCTTCTAATTATAGATATATTTTTTATTTTATTTAAAGTTAAATTTGTAAATATTTATAGATATCATATAATTTATTTAAGGATTATATTTGTATATCTGTAATAAATTTTATTTATCAAATAATTAAATCCTTGTTATTATTATATATATAAATTATATTATTAGTATATAATATCTTATAATAAAATTTATTAACTACAAATCTATTTTTTTATAATTAATAATTAATAAATATTTATATAGTACAAATTAAATTAACATACAAATATAATATAATATATATTTAGTATATATCATGTAAGGTGGCGAAGAGGAGAAAAAAAGGGTAGGTAGCTTGGAAAGGAAGTGATGGGGAGATATTGAAGAAGATAGCTGATCAAGAGATGGTGGAATGGGAGGGAGCAGAGTAGGGGAAAACTCCCACATCCCACAATGGGTCTTCATGAATGGGAAATGGGTGGAAAGATGCCACCAAATCTATCATGGGATGGAGACACACAATATGGAAAATCAAAACCAAGCTAGATGGAAGGCTCAGGGAGATGGCAGAAGAAGGTTGATAGATTTGGGGCCAAAACCAAACAAATGGCATAGGAGCAGAGAAGGAAGGAGCATTTGAGGCAACACACATGGGTGGTTCTAGGAAAAAGAAGTCTTGGAGCAGATTCATCGACAAATTAGAAAAGTGACATGAATGGGAGTCTGAAAAGATCCAACAACCCTTGGAGAGGAAAGGGATATGGAAAACCTAATTTTGTGAATAAGGGAAAGACAAAACCCTAGGGTGACAAAGATCCAAGAGGAAAGGGATGGAATTAAATAGGACGGAGGATAAATTCCAAAAATTTGGATCTGGATAGAAGAGGAACACAAAGGAAGAAATACCAATGAAAGAGGGGTGGGAAAGACAGGAAATCCAATCTGAGGCCATGGGGGAGTAAACTAATTGCAATGCCATCAAAAGCGATAGAAGCAAGGGCTGCTAGACTAAAAGATAGAGCCCTATTTAAAAAATGGTGTGTACTAGGATTCCCTAAGGAAGAGATTATGGCTTGGTTGCAAAGTAACTTCAAGGATCGGGTAAGTATTCACAAATTATTGAACTCATTTTTTTCATTGAATGTGTAGACATAAATTTAAAAGTAAGAAATTATGTATGGAAACCCCCTATTTTTAAAATTTTATAGCTTTCATTGTTTAAATTAGGAATCAAATTTTGATCTATGAACTACTCCATCAAAAAGATCTCCAAATGGATCGAACTAGTAGACCTTCCATCTGAATACTAGAATTTGGAAGCTTTGGTGAAAATAGGGGATGCCTTAGGGGTATGTTTAGGAGTAGATGAAGATTTTATAAATGGTAAAAAAGAAATAGAGGACAACATCCTAGTGAAAATAGTAGAAGGATTAGGAATCTAATAAAACTTGGAGATCCTTATGAAGTTTGGAAGCTGGCAACATAAAGTGGAAGTATGTGAAGGATCACATATGGGGAGATGCCTCTATAGGAAATCAATACAAGAAGGCTGCTCTAGGAGGATGGCAAAAAGCTAAGTAAATAATCTAGAAAAAGGAGAGATGGGAGGAAAGACAAACCAAAATGAGCAAGATCAAAATCAGCATGGGTTAGATCAGAAAGGGGAACCAAGAGCTAAAAAGAGGAAATTGGATTAGAGTTGTCTAGGAAGTAGGTATGAAGTGCACCCATAGAAAACATACTCCAAGGAGGTAGCATCACAAGCGGAAAAAATATTAAAATACACTTCTAGAAGAAGCCAAAGAACTTCAAAGATATGTCAACCTTCAGAAAAGGGAGTTATCAAATGAAGCAAACAATCTGAGAGTGGGAGTGCAGGAGGAAATGGTAGAAGAATCGAAGGTGCTGCAAGAAGCAAAATAAGTTGGCGAAGAAGATAAAGTGGAGAATTAAGGGAGCATATCACAAACTGAGGATGAGGTGAGTGATCAGGAAATGGAATCAAAGGATGAAGAACGGGAGGAGGCTAAGGAGCGAGAATTGATTGAGGAAAAGATAGTGGAGCAAACTCGATCAAAAATCAAGAAACCAAACATCAAGAGGAAAGGAAAAAGGGGGCCGAAATCGAACAAGGCCAAGTTGGAAATTGCAACCAATGTGGTAGGACAAAGAAAACTTAGGTTTGGGAAGGATGTTATCCTTCCTAGGGGAAAATGAAGATCATCAAGTGGAATGTCAAAGGCATCAATTCCCTTGACAAATGGTGCATAGTCAAGTGCCAAATTGACCAATCAAAGGTAGACATAATACTAGTGCAAGAAACCAAATGGAGCAAAGAAGAAGGTAATACAAGGATGAACAACTCGAAGCAGTTGAAGGGGAAATTCAAGGAAGCAAAGGGTGCATCAAGGGGGCTTGGAACCATATGGAACCCATTATCTATAGGAGGTGAGGTAGTTTTAGAAGAAAGCAATTTGCAATTAACAAGATTTAACGGCTTGTTGAGGAATGATAAATTCTTTATCATCAATGTATATGGACCAATCCCCACAATTGAAAAAAGAGAAACATGAAGGTGTAATGATGGATTTCTGCACAATAGATTGTTAGTTATAATGCATGCAATATATTAGTTAAATCCAACAAATCAATAGAATGCATAGGAAAAACAAAATAAAATAACGAATAAGAAAGCTCTCACCCAATCCTCTATTCTCCATGGCTCATTTCTATTGTACCTTCTAACTTTAATGTGATAACGAATGCCCTCAGATTCGGTGTGAGAAAATTATAGAAATGGGAGAGACATAATAGCAAGAGACTTTAATGCAACCATGAACAATGAAGAGAAGCAAGGCGGCATGGGAAAAATCACCATCATCCAGAGTGATTTCCAAGAGTTTGTAGATAACAATCAGTTATTGGACCATCAAGCCAGAAATGGAATATTCACTTGGTCAAATAGGAGGAAGGGCTACACCAATATTGCTACAAGATTAGATATATTTTCTATCTAGAGAAACTAAGGGGAAGCAACGGGAACTCATGAAGCCCAAATTCTACCATTTATAGGTTCAAATTACTTCCTGGTATAGTTACTATTTAGGTGGGATGATCCTCCAAAAGGAAGCCCATTTAAGTTTGAAAACATGTGGTTAAGGGATGAACAACTTCTGGAACTAATAGAGAAGTGGTGGAATGAAATCAAGTTTGGAGATCAATCGAATCTATTCTAGATTAGTAAGAATCTAGGTTTCATCAAAATCAAACTCAAGGAATGGAATAAGGCTCAGTTCAAAAAAATCTTCCAAGAGAAGGAAAGAGTGGAGTAGGAATTAAAGGCTCTAAATGAACATGTAATAAAAAATGAGATGAAGGAAGATGACTTTGAGAATGAAAAAAGCCTAAAAGAAGAGCTAGCAGAGATTTGGAAAAGGGAAGAATGCTTTCAACACCAAAAATCAAGAGAGACTTGGCTAGAGGAAGGCAACAAGAATATAAAATACTTCCACAAATCAACAATTTCCAATCACACCAGGAACAAAATAACAAAAATAAGGAAAGAGAATGGGGAAATTGTACAATCCTCAAAGGAAGTAAGCAAATAGGTTGCCAGGTTCTTTGAAGCAATTATGGACAAGGAAAGCTCAAAGAATAGGGAAGCAAGAGAAAGACTGTTAAGAACAATCACAAACATCATAAGTGAAGAGTAGAATAGGCATTTGTTTGAAAAAAAATTAAGGAAGAAGTTAACAGAGGAACCTTCTAGGTGAATCTAGACATGGCCCCAGGACTAAATGGTTTCCTGAATAGATTCTTTCAAAAAAATTGGGATATCATAGGAGATGACCTATCAGCAGCAGTAGAGGAATCAAGAAGAAAGATGGTGATGTTGGGGGCTCTAAATCACACCTTCATGTTTATAATCCCAAAGAAGAAAGACCCACAAGTCATGAGTGACTTTAGGCCAATTGCATTATATAACACAATGTACAAGATGGTCAGTAAAATCATAGCCACCAGACTCAAGAGTGTCCTAAATGAGGTCATATTAGAAGAAAAATGTGGATTTTCCCCAAGAATATCAATAGCAGAAGGCATAATAATTTCCCATGAAACCATCCACACATCTACGAAGACCGAGGAAGAATTTATGGTGCTAAAGATAGATATTATAATGGCATATGACATGGTGGACATACAATTCTTGTTGTAAGTATTGGGTATGTTTAGTTTTGATGAAAATTGGATCAACTAGATAAAGAGTTGCATCTCAACAACTAATTTTTCTATACTAGTGAATGGAGCACATGGCTTCTTTTTTTCATCAAGGGGTCTAAGGATAGGTGACCCTCTCTC
The DNA here is from genome assembly GCA_007115665.2 of Sequoiadendron giganteum. Classification (NCBI taxonomy): domain Eukaryota; kingdom Viridiplantae; phylum Streptophyta; class Pinopsida; order Cupressales; family Cupressaceae; genus Sequoiadendron; species Sequoiadendron giganteum. Next base: position 628,984,444 of record CM021105.1, on the reverse strand, counting down.
ATATTTCCTTTTCATAATCATGAAAAAAGTATTAGGAAGAGGTATCCAAACCTTGAGGAGTGAAGGAAAATGGTATGTAACCCACTACACACCAATAGTTTACAAATGATACCATCTTGTTTGGATCAGCAAGTAGGAAGGAAGCTAGGGTAATCAAGACCTTTCTTGATTACTACAGCAAGGCATCCAGGCAAAGCATAAATTAGGGAAAATTTGAAGTCATCTTCATCAATACTCAACCAAGTATGTAAAGAGACTTGGAAAAAAATTTGAACTTGAAGGTGGAAACTCTTCCTAGGTGCTTCTTGGGCATGCCTTTGTTTTCAGGGATAAATAAAAAATTATATTGGGAAATTTTGATTAATAGTTACAAAAGAAAACTGGGAACTTGGAAAGGAAAGTGGCTTTCATCAACAAGAAGACTGAAAATGGTAAAATTAGTGCTATCGGCCATCCAAGTTTACTCAATGTCATGTTTGAAATTACCAAAAGCAATAGAGGAGTCCCTGAATTAAATTTTTCAAAAATTATTTTGGAGTGATACGAGGGATAATAATAAATTCCCTTTGGTAGCTTGGGACAAAATTTGTACACCAAAGGAGTTAGGAGGAGTAGGTCTAAAACAATTAGCAACAATGAATCAAACAATGGGAGAAAAATTAGTTTAGGATTTATATACAAGAGGAGAGCATAAATGGGTAAGGATCCTAAGAAGAAAATACTTAGACTTGGATGACGCCACCCACATCCTCACTACAATAGCACCACCAAAGGAGTTTGCGATTTGGAATTACATCTTGGAGTTCAAGGACATAGTAACCAAGAATGTCACCTGGGAGATCAGAAATGGGACAAGTGCATCCTTTTGGAGTGACTCATGGTGTGAGAAGCCACCCATTGATAACACACCAAGATTGGTAGAACTCAAGGTAGAGTCTATGTGAATCTAGGGACACAAGGCTTGTAATTATGTGAAGGTAACATGATCATGAACAGAGTAGCCAACTGGAATTGGAATGATCTTTAGGAACTCAATGACCCACAAGCCCAAAAATACACCCTAATAGAAATTCTAAAGAACGGAAATTTTACCCCTGTAATGAAACGAATGTAGTCTGATGGTGCGGGTTGACCACGGGTACATATAAAGTGAATTTTGGCTATAAAATCAAAGAGTTATCCATGGCAGGGAAAGATTGGCCTTGCAAATTGTTTTGGGGAAAGAGTTGCCTCCCCAAAGTAGGATTATTTTCTTGGATGACAATTTAGAAGTGAATTCTCACTAAAGATAAGCTAGCAACATTTATAATTCAAGGCCCGAGAAGATGTGTGTTGTGCAAAAATGACCTAGAGATATTAGATAACCTGCTCTTGACATGCCCATATATGAATGCCTATTGGAACCTTTTCAGAAGTAAATTAAATCTACAATGCCCCATGTCATCAAACATTGGAGCTTGGTTCAAAATGTAGCCATCCAAAATCAAGAAATCAGTATTTGGAGGAATATGGCAGGTCACTCCATCCACAGTTATATGAGAGATTGGGAAGGAAAGCAATATAAGGATCTTCCAAGGCAAAGAAATGGGAGAAAAAAAACTATGGGCGAAGATTGAGAGGGAAATATTTGAACTTGTCAATGAAGATGCTTGTAGAAAGGTTGTCAAAAAGATAATCTTCACAAGATGGGATGACAAAATGATGAAGCTACTTAATGGATTGAAATATCTATTGCTTAGTGGAAATAGTGGGTTTGATGCACAAAAAGAAGAAAGAAAGGAGGTAGTATGGGTGGTGTCACAGGAAGGATGGGTTGAAATTAACCTCGATAGAGCCACCCACAGACACCCAGGCTAGAGGGGGTTGATTGCATAACATGGGATGAGCAGGGTAAAATATTAGCAGAGAAATCCATTTCTCTGGGCTCATGTACTAAAAATTAAGTAGAATTTCGAGTAGTTTTAACCAGATTGCAATTGGGCTTAGAACTAGGAGTGAAATGCATTCATTTGAAGGGTGGTTGTCTTATCACCATCAATGCAATCTATAGAAGTAGTGCACTAAATTGGAAACTAAACCATCTATTTCAACACATAAAAAAATTGATAGACAAATTTGGAGCCTTTCAAGTAAGCCACGTATACTGTAAAGGGAAAAACATGGAGGATGAGCTAGAAAAGTGGGAAACAAAAGAAGACATGTAATCTAAAGGTGAGGTAATTCAGAATATTCCTGAATGATGGGACATTAAGTGGCATCTTGAGGAAAAAAGGAACCATTGATGATCTAGAAAAGTTGACGGTGAAAAGAGCATGTACTATAATAAGGTCTAAACTCAAAGTGGGAATAATGATAAGATAGAAACCATTAATAGAAGGAAAGATGCAAGATATCATAACAAATTCCAAGGCAGGGAAAATGACAGGAAATGTACAATCTCAAATAGGTAAGAAAATTTGTATCTTTTGGCCAAGATGCAGATTTGAAGGCACATTTCAAATGTCACAAACACCGAGCTTTCCATTGTGATAGGGTAAGGTCTTCAATTATTAAAAAGCCAAGTTTGGTGGTTGCACAAGAAAATTCAAAGGAGAGCTAAATTGGCATGGGTGATAAAATAGTCTGACAGTGTAAGGAAATGGATACCCCATTGTTTTTAAACACAACAAAATAATAGCAGACCCTCCATGGTGAGGTGATGGACAAGAGGCTGAAAGGTATTTTGACCTCTTCCTATCTTGTGGTGCTCTGGGCAACAAAGAAAATTCTAGGGAGGGAATTCCTACTTGTGTATCACACATTCAAGGTAAATAAAAACATTTCAGCCATGTTCCTAGTGATGTTGTTGTATATGGGAGTTCCCAAGACAAGGGATAAGAAACTGTGTCAGATGGTCTTCATTCATGCTATTTTGGGAGAAATAGACGAAGCCCTAGATAATGTGGATGGAAATCTTATGATTCTGTTACCAAATAATTATTATGTCATTGGGAAATGGAGCAAAGGCCAAGAAATTTCAAGTGGTCAAGTCTCTCAACTTAGTAGGGTTGGAAAAGCTATGGGATGAGAAGGAACGAAACATAATGTTCCTACCAGGGCGGAAAAAATGATGAAAACCACTCCCAATGGGTGGATGCAAAATAATTTGGTAGAAGAAGGGTTGGTTGGTAATGTGGTAGTAGATGACGATGAAGACTACAAGCTTAGAATAGGAGAGGAATGGATACCAAATGACAACAGTGATCCGGAGGCCAAGGCAAGCAACCCAACACATATCAACTATGGTCTGGAATGTTTGGTTATTGAAAACTACCTAGCACACATAAAGAGGGAAGAAACAAAGGAAGAAGAGGATGAGGATGAATGATCAAGACAAGGCTCTGTAAAAAAAGATTGGTATGATAATCCGGTATTTTACATGGTGAATAGTAATTAATGGCTTGAGTCAGTCTGTTGAATGATAGTTTATGTTGAACATGTCTGGTAGTAATCTATTAGTCTTCGTTCGTTTTGGAACATGGCCATTTTGTAAAGTAAAAGGATGGGGTAGGGCCGTAAAGCCATTTTGATACATGGATAGGTTCGGGTAGATTCTAGTGGATGCATAGAAAACCATGAAAGCAATGTAATTTCTATTTGAAATTAATACATGGTGTTGCCCCTTAGTAGTGATTTACCAAGTAAATATATATATATATCTTATATAATACAATTTACATCAAATATAATATAATTATATTTTTATTATATAATATTATATTACTATATTATTATTGTGATACATTATAGTTTCTATCATATAATACAAATTCACTTAAAATATAAATATAATATAATATTATTTAATATAAAATATATATTTTATATAATATAATTTACATCAAATATATTTATATATAATACTATTATATTATATATAATAAAAATATTAATAAAAATGATTAAATATAAATATAAAACTATTATAGTTACTATTTATTATTATATATTATATTCGTATTATCTTGTTGTATATTATATTATATATTACTTATTATATTTATATTTAGACTATATATTATATTACATAATATTTCAAAATAATATGATATATATTTTTTGATAGGTAAGATAGGATATCTATTGATATATCAAAAAAATTACATTGCATTCCTATGGACTTTCGGGTAGAAGATGACCAACAACCATCATTCACCTAGGAGTACCCACACCCAAGATCTATAGAGCCCCCAAAAATGACCACACAAGGTTGAATGCCACTATACATATCCAAAAAACTAACAAAACCGAACGATCAAACACCAAATGACATCCCCACCAAACAAATGTACGTGTTTACTAGATGGCATGTTGAGCAAAGACCCTAACTATACTTATATGAATAATTATCAAAACTTATACCTAACAACACCAGATAACGAACAAACCAACCAACATTTCATTATCACTAGAAATTGTTTTGGGTGAAGACCCTAAATTCATATTTCTAAGTGGCACTTTGAACTATAGCAAGACAATACTTTTTCTTAAGAAAATCCACCCCCACAATGACCAATATTTGATGCTCAATCAGCTCCAATCCCTATAATTTGATGAGAAATGGATAATACTTGGCAGTTTCTCTCAGGACCTCAAGAACATCCAAGTTGCATGGGCATGAGATTCCAACCCCCAGAGTGGATGCTGCCAAAGATTCCTCTAGCCTAACTATAAAATCCTTCTTGAAGAGCTTTTGCATCAATATATTAGCCTCCTTAGGAAAATTCACATCCAACAGACCCACCAAAACCCTCGAAGATATGTTTGTGTTGAGTCGATAACCTTCGGCCCTTTTCATAAAGCCCTTTCTTGTGATGCCTTTCACAACCACAAAGGTGAGGTAATCAAGGTGGTGAATGATGCATCTCATCCTTAGCAATTTCACAAGGCCTGAAAAAGCCATCTAGTGCTTGGTACTGAGTAACTAGACCAGAGTATTCATGTTGTCAATGTCCAATTCTTTCACAAAAGCGTGGATTGTGAACATCGCCATACTAAAAATGGTTGGAGTTGCTAAATTTAACCACCAAAAAAACTATGTAAACCCTGAAGCATTTCCAGAAAGAAAACTCACATATTGCATTGCTCATAGGAAATGGATATTTACACATCATAGCTCGGGATGCCTTAGAAATCATGACTTAATCCTTGATACACCACCAAGCTTTAAGCATGTGTTCTGCCCAATTGAGAAAGACCACATATCCATCACACTTAAACCCATAATGAATGAAATCAAGAAGATAATCCATGTGAGTTTGGGTCAGTTAATATGTCCAACTCACTCGCCACCGCAACCCATTATTAGCCAACCAAGCTAAGTGTTGATCCTCGTGGCAGGGTAGAGTAGGTAAATTGATTGCCATGACAACAACCTCTCCACAACTACTTTTATGCAGAGGCTCCCACCCAATTGCCCACAATTTTTCATTTCACTCAGCACCCAAAATCTCAAATTTATCTTTAACCATCTACCCATCCGCTCCTAAGTTCAAAATAAATTTTGCCTCTTGATTTCCTTCATGCAAGGTGTGATTAATAGTGTAGTTCTTGAGACTTTTAAGAAGCTTCATAGTGATTTCTAACAACACCCCCAAACTCTAGTTCAAAAAATGCCTAGATCAAAGAGCATTGATAATCACAATCAAGTCCCCTTTAACCATAATATTCAGTAGCTTCAAATCTATACACAACTTAATTCAAAGATAGGCAACTTGTAACTCGGCACCATTATCGGTGTCAAAAGGTAGTGGCTTTGCTAGCTTTCCTATAACTTTTCCATCCCAATCTCTAATGATGCATCCATCTCCTTAGCACCCAGGGTTTCCTCTAGATGCCCCATCAAAGTTAACCTTGAACCAACCACTATCAAGGGGCTACCATTTCACATTTTTCTTTTCTTCTTGTGCTTTAGCTCTACCCTCACCCACAAAAGATGAAACCTTCAATCCATTCCAATTTTTCCTCATGATTACATGCTAGCTTGAAAAGTTGAACTTTCTCCTACTAGAGAGATCGAATCTCAAATTTAACACTTCAATAATGCTTGCTTCCATTTTTTTTACAAAGGAGGAAAGGGGCATCTCAGCATTCTGAAAAATATGATGGTTCCTTTATTTTTAGATCTCCCAAAGAAGAAGTGAAAGACACGACCATCATAGACTAGAAAACATAGAATATTTTTTAAGGATAGGCCACCCTTTGAACAAACTTAGAATATATCTAGGAAAGGTGGTAACCAATTGTAGCTTGGCACACAACCACTACCAATAGCTTGATATGAAAGGGTAGTTTAGAAAGAGGTGGTCCCTTGATTCTTTGCCTGATTTGCATAACACACAATTGGAAGGGCCATTGTAACCCATTTTCTTGAATCTATCTACAATTAAGACCCTTCCCTAGATGGTTACCCATGCAAATATTCCTACTTTTGGAAGACAATTTCTATGGTAGCATAGTGAACAAGGGAGATCTAACTCAAGTTCTTGTTTCTTTATCAATAATATGTAACCATCACGGGCATTGTAAGCACCTGAAGCCATTCCATGTCATCTTAACATATTGTTTCCTTCCTTGATGCAAATTATTCAACTATCAAGGACTTATTGAAGGTTGAGGCCACCTCATTGCTTAAATCTAACATCCTAAAATCTTTCCATTGATACTCATGATGACCATCTGTATTTGAACAACCCAAATAATCTCTAACCTAGTTGTCCCAAGATTTTTTTGTGGATAGCATTGCCTACCTTAAATCAAATTTGATAGTCAATTAATTGTAACCACTCCATGAGTCTTCTCAAAATAGTGTGGATCTCTCATCTCTTATATCCTAGGTGAGGTAGTCTAATACTAAATCTCTACAATTTATATGAAATTCCAGATTGTTGATCCCTTAGGAAGAGAATTAGAAGTGAAAATATTTTTTTTTCCTTCCTCCAAGTACTTGGCTTTAATGATTTTTACCCACTTAATATCTTGATTCATATAAATTCACCAAACCATCTTAGCTCCCAATGCCTTATTCTAAAGAGACATGTTTTTTAGACCTTTCCCAGCCGCCTCCTTCAATTTGCAAATCTTTTCCTAGCCCTCTCCTCAGAGTTTCCTTTCCAAAAGAAATTTTTCATTTGCTGATTGATTTTAATTCTATGTCCACTTGACAAAGGTAGATAAGATATCATATAAGTAGGAAGGGATGCTACGAATACATTGATCATTGTGAGTCTACCAACCCATGAGATCCACTTGCATTTCCAAGAAGATAATCTATTTTTGAATTCTGACACCAATGGATCCCAAAGTTTCCTAGGTTGCACTCTAGTTGCTAGAGGTAGGCCTAAGTATTTGCATGGGAGCTTGCCCTTCCTAAGCCTTATAATTTGTAGAACCTTATTTTCTCTTAAGTGTTTAGTAAAGAAGAAGAAAACTTTAGACTTATCGAATCTTACCTCTTGACCTAAAGTCACAGTAGAATTTTCCAGAATTTCTTTAAAGAGCCTCACTTCTCTGGGCGCCCCTATATGGCTGAACAACATGGTGTCATTAGTAAATTATTGATGCATGATTTTGGGAATCCCCCTTATAATTTGTATTCATTTAAGCTTGCCATCCTTAGTAGCTTTGGAGATCGACTTGCCCAACGCCTCAACCATGATGATGAATGGGAAATGAGACAAGGGATCCCCCTGTCTAAGGCCCCTCAACGCCCCAAATGTTGCAAGTATGAAGGTGTTTTCATTGATTTCAACAAGAATATGTTGTCATTGATGATAGTAGTGTAGTGGTTGAGAAGAGATTATTGCTTTGATAAGCTTCTATTTATGGTTTAAATGTCAAGGATACTAAGAAAATTGGTAAAATAAGGAAACAGGGCCTTGCAAAGGCGTTCTTCTCTTGCTTCACATTTCTTCTAGGTTGAAGATCTACTTTTGTGGTTTGGATATGTTGATTATAGATGTTCATAGTTTCTATATGCAAAATTTTGGCTTCTAGATCAATTTTCGAAGGAAGTTATGTTCACCAATGTGTGAAATGGTTTTGCAGTGTTGTGTATAGAGGTGTCTAGGAGAAATGTATTTGCTTCACATTTCTCCACTGTTGTTTTTAATTTTTAGTTTTGAAGGGGAGTTGATTATATTGTTATCTTGTTTGTTTCAAGAGGATTTGTGGTTAGGCATATCAAAAGAAGGTCTTTTGAGTTACATATTACTGTAGTGTTTGGTAGTTTTGTTTGGATAAACGAAATGTTTATAATCTATAGGATAGATTTTTTGCAAAGGATCTTATTAATTTCTAGTATATTATTAGATCATGTTCAAGTGAAGTTTTTTGTTCATAAGTTTCAGATTGATCAGGAAAGCGTGTGATTCAAAGTTTAATGTGTTTTCACAGGTAACAAATGACCTAGATTTTACACTATATTTGAACATGTTCAAGTGTTAATTAAGGCATAAAATAGCATGTGATATTTAATTTGGGTCCTAGTTAAGTGTTTATTTCATCCACTTTCATTCCTATCCATCACAAGAGTATTTAGTGCTGACCTAATTTTAAATTGCAAAGTGTGAAGCGTGTGTTACCAACCTTGGAGAAAGCTTTCAAGGTTGAGGATGGTATAAATACGAATTTATATGTTAAGGGTTGATAATATAGAAAGAATAGGTGTGCGTGATGCAAGTGATGTGAATTATCGAAGAGTAGAGTTGGATATTGAGTTGAGCAATGTGAACTTCAAAGTGTTGGAATTATTAATGTAGTGAGTTGAAGGTATCTACAATCATTCAAACAAGACTATGAATGTTTTGGAGCTACTATGGTGGATTCCCTATTGTATTGAGAAGTTTTTCTCTATGTAACATTTATATTCTATACTCTTTTCTTTTTGTGGTAGTGAGCCCTAGGTATGAGCCATTTTTGGATAGCGTGTCCTATTCTAGTAGTGAGCCCTTGTACAAGTTTTGCAATTACTTATGTTGTGATATAATCCTCAACATGGTATTCTAAGTAAATATCATGTTCTCTTATGTATGGTGTTGGTTTTTTCATTTTTTGTTATTTTCTTTTCATGTTTAAACATTATAATAGATTAAGGGTTTAATGAATGCATGTGGATCTGATTACTGTTGAGGATTTTGATGTTTTGACTTGGTACAACTAATTCACACCCCTCTCAATTGTATTGTTCATTTAACAATTAGTATTAGAGCAAGGTTCCTTAGAGAAAATATTAACTACTTGAGGTAGATCTAGGATGGTGAACAAGATAGAGAGCCCTAAGTTTGATGGTAGAGATTATGAATTATAGAAGACAAAGATGGAAGGATATCTTGCATCCTTTGGATATGAGATTGAAAAGGGAATAAATACTCAATATGTTTCACCTAAAAATGATCTAAGCAAAAGTGATGAGATCAAGGCACACAAAATAAATGGTAAGGAAAGATTTATTCTTGTGAATAGTCTTTCAAATTTTGAATTAGTAAAAGTTATGAATCTTAAGACTGCTAAAGAAGTTTGGGATAAGATAGAAATAATTTGTGAAGGAGATGATAAGGTTAAACAAGAAAAGTTGTAGAATTTTAAGGCACAATTTGAGACCCTTTGAATTTCTAAAGATGAAACAATTTCAAGTTATATATGCAGAGGGTTGATGAATTGGCAAGTGTGATGATAGGTCTTGGTGCACAAGTCAAAGAACCTAGAGTGGCAAAGAAATTTCTCATATCTCTTCCTAATTCTTATGTGAAAATGTATCTGCTATTGAGGAAGTTGAAAATTTTAATACTTACTCTAGAAATCATCTATTGGGTACACTGACTTCATTTGAAATGAGAAAACATGGTTGGAAAAATGGAACAAAAGTGGAAACTACTTTCAAGACTGGAAAATCAAAAAAGGTTGAAGATTCAGATGATGAAGATATTAATGATGTGGAAGCTAACTTTGTAAGAAGGATGAAAAATGGTAGTGTTAATCACAAAGGTAAACTACCATTCAACTTTTTTAGCTATGGAAATATAGGTCACTATGCTTCAAGATGTCCAAATAGAGCTATGAACGATAAAAGTAAAGAGAACAAAGAAAATATTATTAAGAGAAGTTACTATGTTAGAGAAGATTTTGGCATTTTTGATGATGCATATGATTATGGAGATGATGATGAATTTTTTTATTTGATATAAAATATGAATCTACTTCTACTAACACTGAAATTTGTATGAAGGAAAGGGTTCTAGAAAAGAAGGATAACGTTGAAGGTACTTTTGTATCTTCTTTTCATGCTAAATAGTATAAGAACTATTGGGTTGTCTAAAATGGCTTCTCTAATCACATGACTAGATAAAAAATAAGTCTGTTAAACTTGGAAAGTATGATGGGGGATTAGTTAAATTTGGAGATGATTTAGAAGCTAAGATTTGTAGAATAGGTTCGATCAGTTTTGATGGAAAGCATAATAATAAAGATTTTTACTATGTTAAAGGCTTTTGGTATTTTGAGTGTTGGAAAAATGTGTAGCAAAGGATATAATCTTGTGTTTAAGAATTAAAGATGTGAGATTGGAAAAGGATTTGGAACTATGGTTGTTGCTGGTAAGAGGAAAGATGGAACTATCTATCAGCTCAAGGGTATTGATGGTCATTACTTTATGACTCATATTAATGATAGTTGGCTATGGCATCAGAAGATGTGTCAAATGAATTTTGAAAATATGGTTAGAATTAGTTTAGTTCAAGAAGTAAGAGACCTACCAAGAATCAAAAAGCCTATCAATGTTGTTTGCAAAGATTGTCAATTCAAAAAAAATAAGTAGTTTCAAAGGAAAAGAAAAATCTTCTATTGAACTACTAGAATTAATACATGTATAGATATCTATGGTCCTACAAGGGTGATAAGTCTTCAAGGTGATAGGTATTTAATGCTTTTGATTGATGATTATTCTAGAATGTCATGGGTTACTTAGAGAAAAATCTAAAGCTCTAGATAAATTTAAAGCATTTAAATATATGGTTGAGAATGAAATGGATTTGAAGATAAAAAAATTGAGGTCTGATAGAGGTGGAGAATTAACCTCCAATGAGTTTAACATGTTTTGTGAAGATCATCGAATAAAGAGGCACTTATTTTTCCCTAGAACTCCTCATCATAATGGAGTTGTTGAAAGGAAAAACATAATTGTTCAAGAGGTTGTATGGACTATGACGAAAGAAGCTAAACTATCAGAATTCTACCAGGGAAAGAATCGGGTATGTGCAAGATCATCATGGAAAAAAGGGGCCCTTAAGTGGCAATGAAAATTCAAAAAATCAGAGTTAGGCAACTTGACATGAAATTTTGAATAATTTATCTATATTATTTCAAAAATATGTAAGAATAGAATTTGTAGCAAATTGAATTTAGTTTCTAAACTACTAGATTTTTATTTTTTTAAATAAAATCTATTTAGTGAAAATTTGAAATTTCACTCCAGTAGTACTTAAATTTCAGGGAAAAAATAAGAAGTAGGTGTTTGTCTGACCACCCTAACCACAATAAAATGATAATATTTTTTTATAATATTTTAGATATAAGTAGAGGACTCATGTCCCGATGTAATGCATATTTTTTTGTAATTTTTTTCCAAGTAAATAATTAATTATGATTTTTTATTACAAGTTTAAAAAACATAAAAACTTGTACATCTAACCACCTTAACTTGGTCAAAACTTCATGAAATTCAATTTTCTTTTTTTCAATCCTATAGTATGTGACGCATATTTCAGATTCAAAAAATGTGCTACCATTTGAAAGCTAGAGATTTTTTTCAATCAACCTATCAATCAGGACTTTAGTCATAATTTAAATAGAAAATGAATAATAATAATTATTAAATTCAAAGTAAAGCATAATTTATATTGGTGGAAAGCTGAGAATCTTCTTTAAAAACCCTTTTCGTTTCATCAATTTTGGGTAAAAAAAAAGTCATCAGCCACATGGGCCATCATATTACTTACATATTGCCACTTTTGGCCCATCATGATCCTGTACATACCCAATCAATTCATACTATTGTTTACATAATTAATATAGCTCAAGCCAAAGATAAAAACACAAAGACTCCCTATGAGTTGTGGCATGAAAGGATTCCTATTGTCAATTAGTTTAGAGCATTTGAAATAAATGATATATCAGAAGAGATGAATAAAACTTGGGAAATTTTGATGCAAGATTTGATGAAAGTATTGTCCTTGGATATTCTACTAAAGGAAAAGGTTATATATGTTACGAAAAAAGGCTAAGAAATATTGTTGAAAGTGCAAATGTTAAGGTTGATGAAGATTTGCAGAACTCCGGTTGTTATAGATGGATATGTGTCAGATGAACCTACTTGTAGAGAAGAAGAAGAATCTAAGGAAAAAGAAATGTAGAATGAAGAGGAAGAAGCTCTAGAAAAGACCCCTAAGACCCTCAAGTATGTGCAAAGAATTAATTCTAAAGAATAGATTATTGGAGAGAAAATTAAAAGGTGTATTCACAAGAAGAAGAGCTACTAAAGTTGAGGTAAATCTATGTTTACTTTCTTAAACTGAACCAAAACAGTGAGTGAGGCATGTAGAGATGAATATTGGATGAAGGCAATGAAAGAATATTTGGAACAAATTGAGAAAAATAAAACTTGGGAACTAGTTCAGGACTAGACCTAAAAATAAGAATATAAATGGAACTAAGTGGGTATTCAGAAACAAGTTGAATGAGAATGAAGTGGTAACAAATAAAGAAAGGCTTGTGTGTAAGGGTTACTCACAAGTAGAAGGAATAGATTTTGAAGAAACATTTTCCCTAGTGGCTAGAGTGGAAGAAACAAGAATGTTTTTGGCATTTTTAGCATACAAGGACTTTAAAGTTTATCATATAGATGTGAAGTCTTATTTCCTGAATGGAGGATTGGAAGAAGTTTACATGGAACAACCAGAAGGATTTTAGTTATCAGATAACTCTCCAGAGTTTTATATAAAGATATTTCAAATATAGATAAGGCGCCTATTGAAGGTATGAAGATATTAATGTGTTATTACTCCTCTTGGCCCATTAGAGATGGTGGACATAGTGGGGGTGCAATGTTGATAGTGTGACATTCATTTAAGGTCTGAAAATATTTACACCATTGCTTCATGATATTGGTAAGTGTTTTAAATTCAATGTACAATAAAATGAGGTTTGTGAAGGTAAAACTATGGCACAATTTGAGGTTTCAACCTATGCAAACTCCTACATTCAAAAATGAGTGGATTTTGATGCTCAACATGTGTTGTAGGTCAAATCCAATGAATTGGGGTGTTATGCACAGTGAACACATGCATATTTTCCTAAAATGGTGTGATACATGTGTGGAGATGCCTAAATTCATTAACAAAATAGTTGAATAAATAAAAGAGAAAAAATAAAAAATGGTTTGGGGTTTGATCCAACCCAAGAGGGGAGACTAGTGCCATGTAGTACACTCAAAAAAGGGAATTAGGCAGAAAAATAGGACATATTAAATGACATTGGGCACCAAATGAATTGTTATCATTTTTCTCTAGCCTTGGATCAACATAAATGTAGGGGATTTCATCCAACTACCATATATACATTCTTTGGAAATTTATTCATCATAAACATTTATTTGGTGGGAATGTGTGTAGACTATTAATTTTTGCAATGCTATAGTACCACAGTTTAGGGTTTCACCCTATTAGGTGTAATATGTTTTTTCTTTTTGTGCATCAAACGCACTATTATACTAAAGTGAAATTCTATATTTATAATCTAGTTATAAGGAGGAAAATATTGTATCATGTCATTATAGAGGCTATCACATACTTGTTATTCAATAAAAAAATTCTCCATTAGTGTATGAGAAAACTCAAAAAAATGTCTTTTGTGAGATATTTTCTTCAACACATTTCTTGTTGTGAATGTGCATCATTTGATGAATACAACAAAATTATAAACCTATTACAACTTCTTGTAATAAATCATTTAATGTTTACATGTGGATTTTTTCACCTCATTTTTATATAAATAAGAACATGAAATTGGTAACATTATATTTCTAATGTATTTGGATGCTAGATCAAAAAAAAAAATTGTTATCTCTTATCATTTCCCCTCATCACTTGTGACTCTATATCCCCATGGATTGACACCACTCTAGCCTATATTTTTTTCTAATAATTCAAAACCAATCAAATCAAAGACCAAATCAATAAATTTAAAAACAAAATTCCTAGTGCAACTCATTTTTCCACAACAAAACGTGGTGGAAACTCTTTTGAACTATTTCCAATAACTTATCATGTGTATTTTGTGACTTCCCTCACCATGCATCCATGTTACATTGGTTTTCAAATTAGCTATAGAGAGGTCTTTAAGGTAGCTGATTATTCTTGGTTCAATGATAATATTTGGGGTCAAGATAATAGATTGGATTTAACTATCACCATTCTTTTACATTTTTTTACTTAAACCTCTTGGAATAGCCTCCTGAGTCTAAGTTGATCTTGAATCTAACAAGGGATAAACCCAATTCTCGTCAAGTTGGCATTCAAACCTATGGATGGGAAATTTTCACTTTCATAATGACAACCCTATCCTTTAAAGTGAAATATTTATTATAAGAAGTGGAACAATGGTTTTGGGACCCAACACCCCCTTGATTTTCTATAAGAATCTTATATTGTGATTTATTTATTTTCCATCATAGCTCTAAATTTCTTAAAGCATTCAAAATATTCACTCATATTTATCACGTAATAGACCCATATGTATCTATTTCCATCATCAATGTAAATATATATATACAAGCTCCCCCTAAGTACTTGGTTTGCATACGACTACACACATCATATGTATTAGATCAAGAATAATTTTTACCTTTTATTTTTTCTTATATGAAATTCATTTATTTGTTGCTTTCCTAATAGAAAATCAACACAATTAATGTAACGCCCAGTCATGGAACCCAGAGAATCGCACATAAAACAACTAAATAACCAAATAATTTTTTTTTTTACATTCAATAACAACTTGTGGCAAGTAACATAAGCACAGACATTCTCAAGGTTTCACACCAATGCTACTAAAATAATATAAGAAGAATAACACATCATAGAACTAAATACAAAAAACATATGAATATATCATATCCCGATTATATTATCATAAAGAGGTTTAAGTTACATGATGAAGATACAACAAACGAGATTGTGGAAAATCTTGTTACATCCATAATCATAATACAATAAAGTCTCATGTAATCATCATGAGTGAATACAATATAGATAAAGAACAAATACAATTGTCTATCATGTACACACACATGCCCAATTATCAACTCTATGAATGAAGTGAATCCAGGAACTTGTCAAGAACAATCATGTCTTAAGCTGCATCACATGCAAGGGGATCCAATGGAGGAAAAGGAATGTTCCTCCCAACCATGTGGTACTTGAAATCCCACCCCCATGCTAAGAGATAGTATCAGGTCCACAAGTTAAACATACATAAAAGAATATAGAACATACATCACATGGTTGACATACACATGATAACATAACAACATCAAACCCATATGACAATGAACAAACTCCCAGAGGCAACAACATAACCACAAGTGAACTTGCATAAGAGACCACAAACATGTACAAGGATAGGAGTGTCATCACATAGTCATTCTAGGTTACCCTGGTGAATCTTCCTAGATTACCATCCCTCGTCCAAAGTTACCCTGGTATTCTCTACTGATTCCCAACCCATAAACGAACTTGTGTGGAATCGAAACACTTTTTGAGAGGATAAAGTGATCGAATAATCCATTCTAGGCCATCTCAACCTACCCTTAATAGAAATGGGCATTAAGGTATGAGGCTTGAGGAAAAACAATTACCTGAGTTGTTAAATAATTACTACCCAACCCCTAATATATTAAGTTTATATTTTTCATTGAGTTATCTACTTTCGATAGGTTACCCTAGTAATCTCTTTAGGGTTTCAACCCCTAACAAAATCCACTCATCCTATGTGCAAAACATACTACTAACAATCAAGTGTAGCTAACATGCATACAAAACAACATCTCACATATACCCATTATAATCATGATACTGCCCTATACATTTCCAATACCTCAATTAGATAAAATGTCATGCGTGGCTAAGTCAAAATTCAAGTTGTGCAAGGATAATGATAAACAAGCATTCTAAGCTTCTCAATCAGGGATAACTTTAGTAGTGAATATTCGCCAATTGGCAAATATTTGAAATCGGGACCTCCAAAAATGGCGAATAATACAGGCTAGAAAGGATGCCGAATCGCCAGGTTTTTACCAAAAAAATAAAATTGTCTCAATTAATTCGCCAATGTATTATTTTTTAAACGACACATCGTCGGATCTAATTCGCTAGTAGTTTATACTGTAATTACAAATATTACTTATATTCGCCAGTAATTTTTTATTCTTACAATGAATTTTTATGGTATATTCGCCACTAATAATAATTTACCATTTCATTTTAGGGATATTTTAGCCTTTAATAGTTTTATTATTTATTGTCATCGATTAGTGTTTTAATCGAATGGATGCAAGTGAATTCTGTGACTTTATTTGCACGTGCCTTTTAAAAAGGTTGTTGAGACCCAAAATTTGTTTTGGACCACACGATTAGATTTGATCATGTGGCCCAGAACAAATTTCGGGACTCGACAACCTTTTTAAAAGGCACGTGCATATAAAGTCACGGAATTCACTAAGTGCATATAAATCGGTGTATCGGAAGGACATCCTAAGTGTCTCACCGATGATGTTTAGTCATACCGATATTCACTCATGGAATGAACTTACACTGCAGCCGTCTGATTTAAAATGGATTGAACTTGCACTGCAGCCGTCTGATTTAAAATGGAATGAACTTGCACTGCAGCCATCTGATTTAAAAGCTAATCAATGGTAGAATTTTCAAGTTTCATTTAGTCTAAATTTTCAAGTGAATTTTTTAAAAACACTTCATCCGTGCCGCTTTCCCCGGACCCCGTGAGGGGGCATTTCCCCCTCAACCCCCACAAGGGGGCTCTGCCCCCTTGACCCCCGCAAGGGGCGCTACCCCTTGACCCCGGCGGTGGTTGCCACCCCCGAGCCCCTGCTTCAATATTAAAAAAAATAAAAAATATATGAGGGAACTACACCGACCAACTATGCAAATTTTTAAAGGAGAGATTCGCCATTGTAATTAATCATTTTACTGATTATTCACTAGGATTTGCCAGTGTGATTATTTTTTTTACCAATTACTCATTAAGATTCGCCAGGATTTTACAAATTTTTGAATAATGTACATAAGATTCGCTAATGAAAATTAATAATTTTTTCAAATATTAGTTAAGATTCGCCAAGATTTTCCACCTTTGCTGAGGGGGGGGTTTCTTAAAGTTATCCCTGTTCTCAATGCAATTAACTAACTTAAGCCTCTAGAAGATTTCAAAAGAACACAACATCTCAATAGTATGATTTTAAAATTCAATGACAACATATATATAGTTTTCAAGGATAACTATTTTTCAACCCATCTTGAATTAAAATTCAATACTGATAACACTTGACAAAGTACAAATATCTACATTATTTCTTTCTAACATAGTTGTGATTAATATCAATGTGAATTTGTTATTCATAATGATAATTCAATTTACGTAATAATATGTATAATCTATTGTTTGAAAATAAGCATATGCATCCAACAATCATTCCTTTAGAGAAATGAAATAAACTCATAATTAAATTTATTTTTATTTTAAAATAATTCATATATATATAGTAATCAAAATATAATAATAATAAGTTTTGAATTATAGATGAAAGATTTATGAAAGATATTTGTGTCACCAAAAAGTGTAGCCTTTGACACTTTTCACTCATTTGGACCTTAGCCTACGGATCTTGGACCCTTTTCAACCTCTTTTTACCCCTTTCCAAGCTTTTTCTAAAGTGTTTTAAGGTGTTGTAAAACATTTTCACACTCTCCTAGGATTTTCATCACTTAATCAACCCTTTATTATGCTTAAATGATCCCTTAATACACATGTATGCCTTACTTTAGTCTGTTTTGTGAGACAATACTGACAAACATTAATAACCACTTCTTAATCCCCAAAAATCAATGAAAAATACCCAAGTAGTCTAGGTCGCCACCTTGGGCAACCTAGTCCCATGTGGCATAAAAATCAAATTTAACCTAATTTATTTCGGGATTTTGGTCTCTAAATCCTTAAGGTCGGCTTTTATGATGTTATTTCAAGAAAATTAGGGCATAACTTGTATAAATAAGCCTACAACCCCTAATTCATCATATTATGCACCACTCAACTCACTCTCCTCTCAATCTCTCATCACTTCTTCTTCTCAAACAAGTTAGGGCTTCAACATTCCAAGTCAACAAGACATCTTTTCTGAAGCATTCAAGGGCCAATTGATGCAACAAAATAGTGTCTCTCATCGTGGCAAGGTAACCTACTACATTAATTCATGTTTCATGTTTCATATTTCATGTTTCATTACATTATCTCTATTCATTTTGATTTAGTTACCTAAAAGGGGTTTGACCAAGGCAAACCCCTAATCCCTAATAATCAACATTTTTTCTTTCTCTCCTTGTGTTTGCAGATTTAGGTTCTTTAAAGATCATTGAAGACTTTAAAAACTTTTTGAATACCTCTCCTTTCTTTCAAGTCAAATCATCCACCAAAAGTCACTTTATGCCCGAATATCAGAGTTTTAGAGGTGGATATCTATGAAGAACCAAAGTGCACACTTAGGGATTTCATTTCCCCTTCAAAATTTCTGGAAATATTGAAGAGGACTAAGTCACCAAGAATGGAGACCTAGTTTCTTGGTGACCTAGTCCCATTAGATAGGCCTTTCTATGATTTTTTACATTTTTAGACACCCATTTGGCATAACGAACTCCAAGCTAGTTTTCGAGAATCTAGGACTAGGTCACCCAGATTCGTTCAAGTGTCCCTTTCGGCTTCTGCAACATTTTCATTAGCATTCTAGAACTACAACAGATCCTTCTTCAAATCTCAAGTGCACACATTCTATCTCTATACAGTTTAGTGTACATTATTAGATCATTTTGTATATGTTCACATATCATTATGTATGTTCTAGCACTTTGCATTTCAATAGTTTAGCATTTATTAATCATTGCATTTTTAGTTTATTACATTTAGGGCACTCCACACACATCACATTAAGCCCCTAACTTCCCCTTTTGAATGAACCCTAAAGTGAAAAGGTGTGAAAGAAATATCTCTTCCCTCTTAGGTGCAAAACCCTAGAGGTGTAAAAGGTGCATCTTTCCCCTCTTCATTTTTGGTGGTTCATTTTGATGAACCTGACTTTCCTACACCCTCTTTTCTGACTTAGATTCCTTCATTATCCTAGGATTAGCTTGCATTTTTTGTTGCATTAGTGAAGTTGCATCCTAGGGTTTTAAAATTTGCATTAGTAAAAAGTGCATTTAGGTTGCATTTTTACATTTTAGAACACTAAATCTTTTTGCAATTTTGCATTTTCATGTTAGGTACGTATCACCCCATACAAAAACCACCTGGATCCATCAAAATATTCTAAAAAATGTTACATAATTCACCAAGAGGACTAGGTCACCACCTTGGGCGACCTAGTCCCTTCAAGCTTCTGAAACTACCCTTTACAGAGTTGAAAACACAATTTCTAGGCTTCTTTTTTGTGCCATTATCTACCTGTATCAATAGGTTGTGTTTCTATTACATGTATTTTATTAAAATTAGCTCATTTTAGCTCATTTCATATATTGTACATTTTCAATTGTATATTTACAAAATTTCATTTTTAGATCATTGATAGTGTAATCAGCAAATTGCCTTCTTTGTAATCTAAAAATTGTATTTCCTTTTTAGTCTTTACATTGGATTGTACATTATTCAAACATGTTAGTTTCAATTCTTTCTAAAATTTGTAAAGAAAAATTTAGTAAATAAACATGTTAATCATTCTTTCAATGCATGCCCTAGTTATGAGAAACTAGCGAATGAAAATGTTAATAATTGTCATGAACCTACACGGCCTTATATCTCTCCTATTTGTGAGGATGATGTGTTAGAAGAAAATAAAAACATAGACAATCATGATGCTCATAATTGTTCCTCTCTTGATACATCCCCTTTTAGTGATGAAGGTATCTTACTAAAAGAAGGTAAATCATTGAGAATCATGAATGTCTATTTTTCTTCTCCTCATCCCCTTTGGGAAGATATTTTAGCACAAGAAAATGACATTATAAACACATTTCTAAACATTACCTTACCTAGTTTCCCTAACTATGATGATCAACCTTTTCCTTCTTCTAATACCCCTCCTCGATGCAAAGAGGGTCGGTTGGTGTTAGAAGATATACCTCTTACAAGTCCTAAGACTCTCATCCTTCCCTACCTATTTGAAAATCCTAGTGGTCCTTCTCTTGATACCTCCTCCCATTGTAGTGTAGTATGTTATGAACCTCTTCCAAGATCTCCTACTAGGGTTGATAGTATGGAACAAGAGAATAAGACCTTTGACAATCAAATAGAACCCTATCCTAATCCTTCCTCTCCTCATAAACTCATCATTGCTCATTTCCTTAATAATATTATGCCCTTACAAGAAGATGTGGAGCCCATATTAGATTCTCCTTCCCTGAGGGATGTTAATGTTATTCAACCTCAACTCATCCTTTATCCCCCTTCAACCAAACCTAAACCCGAATTCACCCTCTACCCACCTAAGAATAATGTGTTGGAGCAACCAAGTCATAATACTAATTCTCATACACATTACACCCACAATATTCCATGCCTACCACCCTCCACTTCATTACCTTCATCCCCTCCCATCTTACCTACTACCCCTCACCTAAATTCCTTCCTTAGGGAGTATGACATTATTGAACAACTAAGGAATACTCCCGGAAAAATCCCCTTATGGGATCATATTCAAGTCTCCCATCACTATCACAACATGATGCAAGTATCCCTACAACAAGTTCCTATCCCTTCTAATGAGAAATCAAATGACATAGCAGCTATTATTCACTAAATAAATGTTGATATTGTTTTTCACCAAAATGAGCTCCCTCCTTTGGATGTGCAAAACAAAATGAAGCTTTCATAATAATCTCTCAATACAAAAGAAAAGGGATCAAGAGAACTCTTTTAGATACCGATTTTTCTCTTATGTATGTATTCTGAACCTTTTGAATAGGTTTGGCATTGATAGACCCCACATCAAACTTGATTCTCTATCTATCAGAGGATTTGACAATGTCACTAAGCAACCACTTGGTGTGATCACTATACCTCTTACAGTTGGAATGGCCATATTGGACACTAAAATCCATGTTATGCCTCATGAACTTTAATACAATATTCTCTTAGGTAGGCCATAGATTCATGCTATGAATGGAGTTCCTTCCGCTCTTCATCAAAATATGAAGTACATCTATAACAACAAATTATTCACACTTGATGTCGATCCCAAACCTAATAGTTGCTTAAACATTGAAAAATCCAAAGAGAATCATTTCAAAACCTTAACACCAACCACTCAAGTAGAACCCACACAACACCCATGTAAAGAACATCTTGAGCCAATCACCAAGCTCTTATATGATGATTGGGGTTCCTTAGACTTCACCCCTCCTTTACTAGGAGACTCCAAGATCATACACAAAGACTCTGAAAAGGAAAACATAGTCTGTCCACACAAGACTTGGTTGATCCTTCACAAGAATCCACCTCAACTACTTTAGACAATGAAGCCAACAATGAACAATCACCTAATCCAAAAAAGATGAAAAATCTTTATGGAAACAGTTATGATCTCATGAAATAACTTGGCTATAGTGGAAATGGTTGTGGTGCTAATGAACAAGGTATCTGCAACCCTATCAAGCCTATTAAGTGAACATCACATCATGGCCTTGGTTATTGTCCTCTAATAGAGACCACCAAGCCTTCACCTCCCACATCACCCTTATAAACCAACCTTCACAAGTGATCCTTTGACACCAACAAAGGACTCTTCACTTAAACCCAATGTCATCTCACAACCCACTATTGATTCAGATTTTACACACTCCTCCTAAGGAGTATACAAAATCTCACAATCTATAGTGCATTGCATCGATATAGCATCCTATACTAAGCAATACCCTTCTTTTCTACACACCAACGGATCACCTTCTCCCCTTGTTCAAGAGGGAATCTTGTTGAGACTCCTCCAAGATCACTTGATCTCCCTTCCCCCCAAAACTTGCAGGAAATGTTCCACCAAAACTTCATTTTGTGCTTACCACCAAGTTCACGGTCATCACACTAACGAGTGTAAGGCCTTGAGTAGAAACATTCAACATATTAAGGATTTTGGTGCTCTCCCTTATGTGGGGACACCTAATTCCTCTAATTGATACCAATTTTCACTCAACCTTACATTCTCATTAACCCTTTTGGCTCACTCTTGTCCTGCACTAAGTGGGGGCAAGGGGTTAGTTAGCCTCTTCCCTCATATGTCACTTTTAGTTGTCTCTTTTGTCTAGACATTGACCTTTCATGAACATTGAACCACCAAAAATTTAGCTTTGACCTAGGGTAAAAGGATTCCCTCTACTAGGTCCTTAGGGTTTTTCACCCTAGGAGCACTTGGTGTGTGAGAATGAAACTCTTGCCTCTAGGTGGTTACAGGATTTTTTATGGTTGCATTCAAAGGGAGGGGCTGATTAATGAAGGTTATGATATGTGTGTATTGTGTGGCTAAAAATTGAAAGTAAAATGATACTAACCTAAATGTATGCAATGTAAACAAAGTAAATCTGAACTAATGCAAATTACTCTAAAATGACCTAAATGTAAGTAATATAAAAATTAACAGAGAAGGAAAGAAGGTGTGCACCTAGAAATGTGATGTTGTGGGTGAATGGTCTTGAAAACTTTAATAAAATGTCTGAAATGAGTAGAAGGACACTTACACCAAGTTGGGAAACCTAGTCCACTTGTCAAGAAACTTTGCCAAACCAGGTTTTGGAGAAATGGGCACCCAAAAGTACAAAAACCCTTTTTTGAGCTTAGCACAGCGAAAAGGCCGCCAATAGGGGTGACCTAGTCCTCTTGATGCATTTTTAGGATTTAGGGCTTGATTCTATGGGTCCCAACTAGTGGTTCCTTCTTCTACAAAAATATTTGTCTATAACTCCTGAAAGTGACCTGCAACTTGTCTTCTTTCTTCTTCTAGGGTTTGATGCTTTGATGCGACCTTAGGGGAATGTTTGTACTTTTTCCAACACTTTGTACTTCACCAAATCTACACACAAACCTGCAAAGACATGCAAATACCAAGAGAATGTTGGGGTTAGGAAATAGGGGTTTGCCTAAGTCAAACCCTTTTGATGGTGACTCAAACCCAAAATGAGATAAAACCAAAGGAAACTAAGATTGAATGATGAACTTAATGGAGATGCTTACCAAACCTTTTTTTTTAATGGTCTGTAACGTGCAAGAGAAGCTCCAATGGAGGTGGCTTGTGAAACCCTTGTGCTTGAATGCTTTCTTGTGAAGTCTTGAGTGCTTGAATACTTGTGAAGAGATGTAAAAAAATGAGCTTGGGAGAGAGGAAAATGGAGGTGAAAACCCTTATTTGTACATGTAAAACCCTAATTTTCTTGAAATGCAACATGATAGGCCGACACTAGGGTTTAGGAGGCAATATTCTCATAAGATTTTATTTGAAATTTGAAATTTATGCCAAAAGGGACTAGGTTGCCCAAGGTGGTGACCTAGTCCACTTGGGAAATTTCAAGTAGTGGTTGGAAATTAATTTGTGTTTTATGAAGTTTATCAGTTTTTCCTCCTGAAACACACTTAAGTTAGGACTAAAAGTACATTATGGGTACAAATTAGCATAGGAAAGGGTTAATTTAGGGGTGATAAGCCTATATAAGTGTGAAAATGCATAACAAAACTTTACAACACTTTGTCATAAGGCTGGGAATGATGTTAGAAGGTGTTGTTTAGGTGTTAATTATGTTGAAAGGGTCTTAGAAGTGTGAGGAAATGTGTTACAACACTTTACAACACCTTAGTAAAACATCATTAGGTTATTGTTGAATTGCAAGCTTACAAGGCTGAATCAAGGTAAAACAAGGCCAAAATTCAATGGAAAAGGCCAAAATGAGTGAAAAAGTGCCAAGGTCTACACTTTTTGGCGGAAAATTTAGCCCCCACTTTAGTGAGAGTATGAACTTGCTTCAATCTCACACTAAAGTAGATGAATCATGCATGTCGAGCGGGATCTAATGTACTCGTACTAGTAAGGTGAGATAACTATGATCAAGATCCCATGGCAAACTAAACATAAGTATAGTAGATCACACAAGGGGTGATGTGAAAAGGTGAAGAGAGAGAAAAGGAGTTGGACCAAGCTTCAAATGTTTGTCTAGCTAGTTGTGGATTAGATCTAGGTTGTTTGTCCAAAAGAAAAGGATGTAATCACTCTGGTTCGATGAGACTTTTAGTTGTCCGTTGGGTGGGAATGCCAAAAGGTGGTGAGATACATACACATGTTTGGTATGCACTCACACACAACAAAGGTGGATATGGGAAAATTCGTGCCGCTAGTTGGGCTTCCCACTCAACCATACCAAATTTATACCTCCTGATAACTTTGATAAGGTGCCACAAAAGACAAGGGTGCAGTTTGTGAGACAAGCAAAGCCTTGGATATTTAGACTCATGAACAAGTGCAAGATGGCACCATAGGAATGCAAGTTGTGTTATGCAAGGTAGCCATGTATGAACAATGCAAAAAAAATGCAACATGCAAAAGTGAAAAATGCAAAAAAAATAAAATGAAAGTGTTCTAAGGAATCTTGTTTAGTTCGTATGAGGTCTTTGACTTAGGGAAGATTGTGTTTAATGTCTCCAAGAGAGGACGAATTAGAGGATATAGGATTCACAACTTAGGTGATGTAGTGCATCGCATCAGGCCACTAAGAGGAATTTAATATGCTAAGATAAGTCACAAATTATGAATGAAATTACATCTGATGTCGTCCATAAAGTGAGAAACACATCATGTGAAGTGACAAGGCTGCACTAGGAAGCACGAACAAAGAAAAAGAAAATGCAAAAATAAAATAAAATAGTGCCAATGTATGCCCCCACTTTAAAGGGATTGCTACACACCATTTTGTGAGCAATTGCTTTAAACTAGAGAAAGGAAAAATGAAAAAGGGACATGAGAGCCTACTTGAAAATCCCAATGTCAAGTGATAGGTGTCCAAGGAAGGTTGCGGCATGCAAAAAAGAAGAAAGCAAGAGAAAAGGGAGATATACCCCCAAAATGAAAAACACCAAACACATAAGGGATCTATGGATTTGTGTTCAGTATGTTCGTTGCTGCAATATTTTTTTAGAGAGCGTGAAACTATCATCATTCCCCCAAATACATAGAAGTGGAAGAAGACACAAAGAAGGAAAAAGCAAATGAAAAAGAAAAGTCAATTTGGGTCAACATGGAAGAGACATGGGATATCTCAATGTTTTGCATTGTCCCTAAAAGGACAAAAAAAAAGAAAAAGGAAAAGACAAATGCAAAAGAGCCTTGTTTTTTAGTCAATATGAAGGAGACATTTTGGTCTCAATGCCTTGCATCATCCTCGAATCGAAGGAAAAAGGAAATGAAAAGGAAAAGCGGTTCATTTGGGTCAACATGAAGGAGACATTGTGGTCTCAATTCCTTGCATCATCCCCAAATGAAAGTAAAAGGGAAAAAAAGGAAATGAAGTTAAGGGTATGTGTAGGATCATCATGGAAAAAATAGGCCCTTAAGTGGCGAAAAATTAAGAAAAATCAGAGTTAGGCAACTTGATGTAAAAATTTGAATAAGTTATCTATATTATTTCAAAAATATGTAAGAATAAAATTTGTAGAAAATTGAATTTAGTTTCTAAACTACTAGGTTTATTTATTTATTTTTAAATCTATTTGGTGAAAAATAGAAATTTCAATGCAGTGGCACTTAAATTTTAGAGAAAAAATAAGAAGTGTCTATTTGACCACCCTAACCACAATAAAATGATAATATCTTTTTATAATATTTGAGATATAAGTAGAGGACTCATGTCCCAATGTGATGCATATTTTTTTGTAATTTTTTTCCAAGTAAATAATTAATTATGAATTTTTTATTACAACTTTTAAAAAATATAAAAACTCATATGTCTAACCACCTTAACTTGGTCAAAACTTCATGAAATTCATTTTTTTTTAAATCCTATAGTATGTGAATCATAGAATGTGACGCATGTTTCGGATTCAAAAAATGTGATACCGTTTGAAAGCTATAGATGTTTTTCAATCAACATATCAATCAAGACTTTAGTCATAATTTAAATAGAAAATGAATAATAATTATTTATTAAATTCAAAGTAAAGCATAATTTATATTGGTGGAAAGCTATGAATCTCCTTTAAAAACCCTTTTCATTTCATTAATTTTTGGTAAAAAAGAAGTCGCCGGCCACATACCCTACACATACCCACCATATCGCCAGTTTTTGGCCCATCATGATCCTACACATACCCTTGATTTAGTTCAACATGAAGGAGATGTTGTGTTATTAATTCCTTGCATCATCCCCAAATTAACGACAAAAGGAAATGAGAAGGAAAAGCGGTTCATTTGGGTCAACATGAAGGAGACATTCTGGTCTCAATGCCTTGCATCATCCCAAATGAAAAGAAAAAGGAGAAAAGGAAAGGAAGTTCATTTTGGTCAACATGAAGGAGACATTGTGGTCTCAATGCCTTGCATCATCCCCAAATTAAAGGAAAAATAAAAAGGAAAGGCGCGAAAAGCGAAAGGGTATGTGTAGGATCATGATGGGCCAAAAAGTGGCAATATGTAAGTGATATGATGGCCCATGTGGCTGATGAATTTTTTTACCCAAAATTGATTAAATGAAAAGAGTTTTTAAATGAGATTCTCAACTTCCCCCCAATATAAATTATGCTTTACTTTGAATTTAATAAATAATTATTATTCATTTTCTATTTGAATTACGACTAAATTCTTGATTGATAGGCTGATTGAAAATCATCTATAGCTTTCAAATGGTATAACATTTTTTGAATCTGAAACATGCATCACATTCTATGCTTCACATACTATAGGATTTTTTTTTTTAAATGATTTTCATGAAGTTTTGACCAAGTTAAGGTGGTCAAACATACGAGTTTTTATATTTTTTAAAATTTGTAATAAAAAATTCATAATTAATTATTTACTTGGAAAAAAATTACAAAAAAATATCCTTCACATCGGGACATGAGTCATCTACTTATATATAAAATATTATAAAAAAATATTATCATTTTATTATGGTTAGGGTGGTCAGACAGACACCTACTTCTTATTTTTTCCCTGAAATTTAAGTACTACTGCATTGAATTTTCAAATTTTCATCAAATAGATTTTTATTTTTTAAAATTAACCTAGTATTTTAGAAACTAAATTCAATTTGATACAGATTCTATTCTTACATATATTTTTGAAATAATATAGATAATTTATTCAATTTTTTATGTCAAGTTGCCTAACTCTAATTTTTCTAAATTTTATTGCCACTTAAGGACCTGTTTTTCTATGATGATCCTACACATACCCAAAAAGGTATGCACAACACATAGAAGAAGGGAGGTACATATAGAAGAATATGAAAAAGAGTAAGAAAACATCAAACAAGATTGGGAATACACGACACAACAACAAACACAAAACTAGTAAGGCAAGTGTATGTTAACCGTGCAACAAGTCATCCACCTCCCCATGTCGGTCGGGAAAAGTGGGAGGTGGTCAACGAAGCTAACAAACAAAGACAATTGCATTACTAGGACAAGGCTAGCAACCTCTTGCCCCCACTAAGTGCAAGGCCAGAGGGAGCCAAGGTAGGTGATGAGAGGGGTAGTGTAATAGTGAGAATGGCATGTTCTACAACTATTACATGAGTGGGTACACAAGTAATGTATTAGGGGTTGATATGGTAGCACTCAAAACTAATGAAGTGATACATACTCAGTATCTCTTGCAGGGTATGTGCAGGATCATGATGGGCCAAAAAGTGGCAATATCTAAGTGATATGATGGCCCATGTGGCTGAAAACTTTTTTTACCCAAAATTGATGAAACAAAAAGGGTTTTTAAAGGATATTCTCAGCTTTCCACCAATATAAATTTTTCTTTACTTTGAATTTAATAAATAATTATTATTCATTTTCTATTTGAATTATGACTAAAGTGCTAATTGATAGGCTAATTGATAGGCTAATTGAAAAAAATCTATAACTTTCAAACGGTATCACATTTTTTGAATCCAAAACATGCATCACATTCTATGCTTCACATACTATAGGATTAAAAAAAAAAATTAAAAATCATGAAGTTTTGACCAAGTTAAGGTGGTCAGAAATACAAGTTTTTATATTTTTTAAACGTTGTAATAAAAAAATCATAATTAATTATTTGTTTGGAAAAAAATTACACAAAAATATACATCACATCGGGACATGAGTCCCCTACTTATATTTTAAATATAATAAAAAAATATTATCTTTTTATTGTGGTTAGGGTGGTCAGACAGACACCTACTTATTTTTTCCCTGAAATTTAAGTACTACTGCATTGAAATTTCAAATTTTCACCAAATAGATTGTTTAATTTTAAAATAAACCTAGTAGTTTAGAAAATAAATTCAATTTGCTACATATTCTATTCTTACATATTTTTGAAATAATATAGACAACTTATTCAATTTTTTACGTCAAGTTTCCTAACTCTGATTTTCTAAATTTTATTGCCACTTAAGGGCCTATTTTTTCCATGATGATGTTGCACATACCCTGCAGATGATGTCATTCATCACTTCTATGGACAAGACCAAGATGGTGAGCACAATGTGGTGCATTAGAATCTCTAAGATGAATTACCAACTTATTACGATGAGGTAAGGTGATGAGTCCTTTGTTTAAGAGGATGTATAATTTTCTCTCACATTCGGGTGGTGGATGGAGAGGAAACTTAAGTTTTTGTACTTTATATGGCCTCTTTCATTAGCTAGACTCACCAACTTCAAAGGATGGGATGGGAGCAGGAGTTCCTAAAATGACCAGAGGTTTAGCATTGTTGTTAGGAGGGGATGGTGGCTTTTCCTTAGGAGGGAGAACATCCAAATCGACAGGGGTATCAAAGATTACAGTGCCATCATTACGGAGCTTAAAGAATTCTCTAGGATGTACCCTAGGACAAGGGGGATATTGATAACCAGTTCCCATATGATTTTCATCAGGGGACAATTGTTCATAGAATTTTTGAATCTCATGTTTGTTCATGAGATCACCACCTCGTTTGCTTAAAATGGTAAACCCTTTTCCATAAGTGTTGCAAATTAATGGGAGGGTGTGTGATCGGGTTATGGTAAAAGGGTTCAGGAGGGACCGGTTGAGAGGGACTAAGCTCACCTCAAGAGTAGGTATCCTAGCTCCATTGTGTACTTATGGATGAAGATAAGGAAATGAGCCAAGAGGTGACATGTTAGGCATCACAGGTTGGTTCATAAAGGGGTAAAAAAGAAGCAATTGCTTCAAGGTTTTCAAGGCACTCATTAATGAACCGATACATGCTAGCATCAACATCTCCAATGATGTCTAATTTTGTAGGAGGACATTGATTGGGAGTTATTTGAGAAAGAGTGGGTTCAAGGTCATTAGGATCAGTGGAAAAGGTGCAGCTTGACATATCCATTAAGAATTTGAGGGAGTTCCATAACTTCTTGAAAGACATGGCCATGATGAGGGTTAAGTAATGACAATAAATGGACCAAAATAGAAAATTTGGAGATGAAAATAAAGAGACAATTACAAAAACCAGAAATGCAGACAATGTGTTGAAAATGGCAAAAACTAGGATGTAAATTGTGCAAGAGGATGAGGTTTCCTAGTGTGGTGACTTATTCCTAATAGTGTTTTTTTTTTTTAATTTTTTTTAATTCGTAACTACTTTATATGCTTTTTCTGATATCTTTATACAAATAGAAACTGGAAATGCAATTTTTTTTGTATTTTCTTGCTAAAAATGTAATGTAATGTGCAAGTCTAGCATGAGTTTTCACTAAATGCACTTTTTCTACTAACCCTAGGATACAAACAATGCAAATTATTCAATGCTTGATGCAAGTTATCTCTAAGATGAAATGCAAAATCAAAAAGCTAGCAAATGGTCTACGGTTGGGTTCACCAAAATGAACCACCAAAAATGTAGCTTTGACCTAGGGCAAAAGGATTCCCTCTACTAGCCCCTAAGGCTTTGTCACCCTTGAAGCACTTGGTGTGTGAGAATGAAACTCTTTCCTCTAGGTGGTTATAGGATTTTATGTGGTTTCATTCAAAGGGAGGGGTTGACTGATGAAGGTTGTGATATGTGTGTATATTGTGTGGCTAAAAACTGAAAGTAAAATGATACTAAACTAAATTTATGCAATGTAAAAAAAAAATCTAAACTAATGAAAATTACTCTAAAACAACCTAAATGTAAGTAATCTGGAAATTAACAAAGAAGTACAAAAGGTGTGCACTTGGAAATGTGATGTTGTAGGTGAATGGTCTCAGAATCTTCTGGAAAATGTATGAAATGAGTAGAAGGACACTTACACCAAGTTGGGCGACCTAGTCCACTTGTCGGGAAACTTTTGCAAACCAAGTTTCTGGGAAATGGGTACCCAAAAATACAAAAACCATTTTTTAGGCTGAGCACAAGCACAAGGTTGCCAATAGGAGCGACCTAGTCCTCTTGATGCTTTCTAAGGATTTAGGTATTGATTCTGTGGGTCTCATTTGGTTTTTCCTTCTTCTGTAGCAATCTGTGTCTGAAACTCTCGAAAGTGACCTACAACTTGTCTTCGTGCTTCTTCTAGGGTTTGATGCTTTGATGTGACCTTAAGGGAATGTTTGTACTTTTTCCAACACTTTGTACTTCACCAAATCTGCAAACAAACCTACAAACACATGCAAATACCAAGAGAATGTTGGGGTTAGGAAATAGGGGTTTGCCTAAGTCAAACCCCTTTGAAGGTAACTCAAACCCAAAATGAGATAAAACCAAAGGAAACTAAGATTGAATGATGAACTTAATGGAAATGTTACCAAACCTTTGTTGTTGATGATCCAGAATGTGCAAGAGCAGATCCAATGGAGGTGGCTTGTGAAACCCTTGTACTTGAATGCTTGCTTGTGAAGTCTTGAGTGCTTGAATACTTGTGAAGAGATGTAAAAAACTGAGCTTGGGAGAGATAAAAATGGAGGTGAAAACCCTTATTTGTACATGTAAAACCCTAATTTTCCAAAAATGTAACATAATAGGTCTACACTAGGGTTTCGGAGGCAATTTTCCCATTAGATTTTATTTGAAATTTGAAATTTATGCCAAAAGGGACTAGGTCGCCCAAGGTGGTGACCTAGTCCACTTGGGCAATTTCAAGTGGTGGTTGGGAATTAATTTGTGTTTTATGAAGTTTATCAGTTTTGCCTCCCGAAACATACTTAAGTCAGGACTAAAAGTACATTATGGGGAAAAATTAGAATAAGAAAAGGGTTAATTTAGGGGTGATAAGCTTAGATAAGTGTGAAAATGCATTACAAAATTTTACAACACTTTGTCATAAGGCTTGGAATGATGTTAGAAGGTGTTTTTTAGGTGAATTATGTTGAAAGGGTCTTAGAAAAGTGAGGAAATGTGTTACAAAACTTCACAACACCTTAGTAAAATATTGTTAGGTTATTGTTGAATTACAAGATTACAAGGCTGAATCAAGGTAAAACAAGGCCAAAATCTAGTGTAAAAGGCCAAAATGAGTGAAAAAGTGCCAAGGTCTACACTTTTTGGCAACACAAACATATAAGAGCAAACTTGGGATATAGACGAGATGTCATAAGTTGACTTGCATGTGACATAATCTCCTTCTTCATGGCGTAGCTTCTCATAAACATATGACTCGGTATAGGGCTTTCCAAGCAAGGTCTCATGTCCTCTCCTACTTTAAAGAAATTTCTCATAGAACGGTGTGTCCTAGCTCCTTTAAAGTGGGGGAATACATCACCACTCACATTTCACTACATGATTTTATTTTTCTTGTGATTCCCTCTCTTGAAAAAATTGCACACAATGTTACTCAAGTTGAGACCTTTACATTTTTCCTCTTTTGCATACAAGATGAGCCCTTTCCTCTCTTGCATACAAGAGGAATAAATTTGCACTTTTTCTCTCTTGGCAACATTACACATAATGTTCCTTAAGTTCAGACATTGCACGAACAAAGAAAAATCCCTTTGAACAATTCATCATTCCAAACATCACTTCCTTTTGTGGCGCCTTATCAAAGTTATAAAGAGGTATAACTTTGGTATGGTTTGAGTGGGAAGCCCAACCAGCGGCACAAATTTTCCCATAAGCCACCTATATGTGTGTGATACATACTAGCCATGTGTATTTTTCTCACCATTTAGGACAACTCACCCCATAGAAAACCTAATGTTCTGTGGCCCTAGAGTGGGTGCATTTTTTCACCTTTTCTCTTCATTTCAATTCTTGTCATTGCATGATCATATATATTGTTTTGTTGTAATTCATTCACCCTTGAATGTGCCTTTTGCATTGATGTCAAGTTGACTTAGAATCTCAAATCCTTAGGGGCTTGACCACCTCCTTCATCTTCCTTCTTCATCTTTGTCATTCTTCACCATCCCCATTGGGCTACTTTAGTGTGAGTTTGAAGAAATTTCATCCTCTCACTAAAGTGGGGGCTAAATGTGTTGCCAAAAAGTGTAGCCTTTGACACATTTCACTCATTTGGACCTTAGCCTATTGATGTTGGACCCTTCTCAACCTCTTTTTACCCATTTCCAAGCCTTGTACCAAAGTGTTGTAAGGTGTTGTAAAACATTTTCACACTCTTCTAGGCTTGTCATCACTTAGTCAACCCTTTATTATGCTTAAATGACCACTTAATACACATGCATGCCTTACTTCAGTGTGTTTTATGAGACAATCTCGAAAAACATTAATAACCACTTCTTAATCCCCGATAATCAATGAAAAATTCCTAGATGGACTAGGTCACCACCTTGGGCAACCTAGTCCCATGTGGCATAAAAATCAAATTTAACCTAATTTCTTTCAGGATTTTGGTCGCTAAAACCCTAAGGTCGGCTTGAAAAGTTTTATTCTGGGAAAATTAGGGCATAACTTGTATAAATAAGCCTAAAAACCCTAATTCATCATATTATGTACCACTCAAGTCACTTTCCTCTCAATCTCTCATCACTCCTCAAGCAAGCTAGGCTTTTGGCATTCCAAGTAAACAAGACATCTTTTCTGAAGCATTCGAGGGTTTATTGTTGCAACAACACAAGATATCTCATCATGGAAAGGTAACTTACTCCATTACTTAATATTTCATGTTTCATTACATTATCTCTATTCATTTTGGTTTAGTTACCTAGAAGTGGTTTGACCAAGGCAAACCCCTAAACCCTAAAAATCAACATTTTGTCTTTCTCTCCTTGTGTGTTTGCAGATTTAGGTTCTTTGAAGATAATTAAATACTTTAAAGACTTCTTGAAGACCTCTCCTTGCTTGCAAAGTCAAGTCATCCACCAAAAGTCACTTTTAGGCCCGAATATCAAAGTTTTAGAAATGGATATCTATGAAGAACCAAAGTGCAAACTTCGGGCTTTCATTTCCCCTTCAGAATTTCCAAAAATCTCGAAGAGGACTAAGTCACCAAGAATGGTGACGTAGTCCCTTTGGATAGGCCTTTCTGTGATTTTTTACATTTTCAGACACCCATTTGGCAAAAACGGGCTCCGGACCAGTTTTCGAGAATATAGGACTAGGTCACAAAGATTGGCACAAGTGTCCCTTTTAGATTCTGCAACATTTTCATCAGCATTCCATACCTTCAATAGATCCTTCTTCAAATCCCAAGTGCACACATGCTATCTCTATATAGTTTAGTGTACATTCTTAGAGCATTTTGTATATGTTTACATATCATTATGTGTTTTCCAGCACTTTGCATTTCAATAGTTTAGCATTCATTAATCATTGAATTTTTAGTTTTTTACATTTAGGGCACTCCGCACACACATCACATTAAGCCCCTAATTTCCCCTTCTGAATGAACCCTAAATTGAAAAGGTGTGAAAGAAAGATCTCTTCCCTCTTAGGTGTAAAACCCTAGAGGTGTAAAAGGTGCATCTTCCCCCTCTTCATTTTTGGTGGTTCAATATTCTAAGAACAAATGAATTATACTTCATTGCAAGTTAATAACATTCAATATATATATAACAATCGGTTTAAACTATCATACAACTCTAAGTTCTCAGACATAGTGATGACTATTAACCACCGTACACAACTTTTAATTTGTTGTGGTATATATATATATATATAATGATCTTCTAGAAACAAATGATAGAATTTAAGTGTTTACACAATCAAGAGGCTGACTCACACAACTACACCATCTCTCTCAAAACCAACTAATGAATATAAAGAATTGCATGTGACTTACATGCAAATATCCCAACAAGTATATGAATGTTAAGTAAGAGGTCTAGTGCATGCATTGAAAATAAAATAGTACCCTACACATTGGTAAAGTCTCCAAACTCAAAGGTCGATTCAAGATAGATTTCAAAGGTGATTTTTAATAGGCTAAATAGAAATCTCCAAGTGCATCGAATTTTCTATAGACCAAAATAATTTAAATCAACCATGCAGGTATGATTTCAAGAGGAATCAGCAAGTGAACTTTGATCCACCAAGAAAATTACAATTCACATAACATGCTAGACAGTTGGCAGTTTGAAAGAGGAAATCTAAAAACTCTTCCCAAATAGTGATCAAGCAATATGATTAGCTTGACATACAGGTGCTTAAGAGTGTTCAGGTAAAGAACATGTATAAGTGAGTGGTATAAATAATTAGCCTTCTCACAAGTTTGTGAGTATAATCATATATATATATATATATCGGTTGTAAGTAAAGAGAAAACCAGCGACAAAACAAGAGGAATGAAGAACATAAATCAAGGAAAAATAATTAAAGAAGAATATAGCCTCTCACAATTCAACCACGTATAGAGAAATGGAAAAGACTATGTGGAAAAAGTGTTGGCAACACCCTACAGAATAGTCTATAAAGAGAAATTGTTGCACATATTCTCACATGTATATTTAAATGAATAAAAAGACCCATATCTAAAGGTCGTACACTAGCCAGCCACAAGAAAGGATGGATATATAGTTTATCAAAAATAATATTTCATAAAAGGTATAGGAATTATTCAAATAGCCCAAGAACATAAGCTAAATAGTGATACAATTAAGAAAAGAGCTATAAGAGTATCCAGGAAATGAAACTATCAAACAAGGGAAGCGATATGGTGATAAAGAAGTTTCCTTTAGATCCAAAGATTCAACACATCCACCATATGATAGAATGATTAAATATTAAAAACGATCTACAATACTAAGACAGTCATTCAATCCACAGACCGATAAAGGGAATTTGGGGAATATCTAGAAGAATTATAAATACAAAAGCTAGGTTTTCATTTTCACATACATTTTACTTCAAGCTTAATCAAATCTTATCAATAATGTTTTTGTTTTCTATTGTTTGTGTAGGTTTAAAATGAGAAAAATCAAGATAAAGCAAACAAAATACTATCATTATCATTTAAGGTTTTGAATTCAAGAACAAACAAAATTATAGAAGAAAACCTAGTGCTCTTCTCTGAATTCTAGCAAATGATGAAGCCAAACATAGGAATTTAGACATTTCATCTTTCCCAGCACAAGCAAAGCCTTCGAATTTTGCAACCTTCAATGTTTTCCAACAAAAAAACCTAGAGAAACAGAAAAGATTCTTCCAAAATATTGCCATGAAAACAACTTCAACCGAAAACAAATTGTCGTGTGTGAAAATTGCATAATATGCCTTATTATTAATTTTGAATTAAATGCATTTCACAAAGCTTAACTGACCGACTGCATGCATTCATAATTGAACGGACAGTTAAAATTGATTAAATGAATAAGTTAACAATCTTTTGACCATAAGTTCAAATTCACAGATATTTTGCAAAATTTATTGAAAACAACTCTTTTACAAAATATCTATTTCAATAACATTTAAGTTGCATAATGAAAAAAGAATAACATTAAATTAATATTCTATTTTAACAATTTTAATTAATTACATCTTCTAAATATTTAATCAAATCTTTATAAAACAATAACTAACTTTCATTGTAAAGTAATCTATAGATAATCATTTAAATCTAATATTGCAATTAACTCATAATAATATCCAATACTTGTAAATAAACCATTTACTAATTTAAATAAGTCAGTTTCTAACATCATGAACATAAAAATGACATGACGAAACTATAAATGACATGATGAAATAGACGAAAAACATAAACATGTATCAAATGAGTACTCGTTCTATCAAGAATGATGGCTTAAGACTGAGGGCCTGACACTATCTTCGATCAACATATTTCCATTGGGTCTTGGCACACTCAAACCTGACCAAGCAGGTGGATTCGATGTCTATACCTGCAAACTGCATCAAGTGACACTATCAAACATATCAACATATATCAGAAAACACACCGTGAAGAAGAGTCACAACATAGCAAGGTACTCACGAGTGAGTAATTCTACACTGTATCCTTCACCAAGACCGGCATGCATCATAACATCATAAACATCAAATATATCATGATAACATCATCAACATTCAGAAACAACATAAACCATAACACACACATGTCTGACATAATTTCATCATAAAAATATAATCGGATGATCACGATGTCAAATGTATCATCTACAGAGTATAACAACCAACATAACATCAATGTCATAAGTGAAATAATGTAATGTAGTATCCAAAGCATCTAAACAACTATCAAATGGTCATAAGAAAACTGAAACAAATAGTATCAACTGGAGGGACACTACAATTAATATGAACATCATTATTAAAAACTAGAAGACTTTACGCCATTTATTTTTTTTATAGAGAGAAAAATATATCCAAGATTCATGCAACCATACCTCATGTGCCATAATTTTCATGTTGACACATATGTATATATCATTGATTTATGTCTTTCTACAACTAAATCCAATTTATATAAACCCCCTATTCTAGTTCCTTCATCCATCACTTTATAGTGATCTTGCATGTCCTTTACTTGGCAGCCTCTCTTCACAAATTTAACTTTTAAGCCTTCATCTATTATTTTTGAAATAAATATTAAATTCTTCTTATTTCCTAGAACATACATCACATTTATAATTTTTTTACATTTCCATATTATGCAACATTACACTTATATTGATAGCATAACCTTTTATATCATGTGACTTATAATCTCCTTGATAGATCTTACTACCATCACTTTTCTCATGCAAGACATTAAACCATTTTTCTTATATGACACGTGAATAGATGCCCCTGAGTCTATACACCAATAATTACATTTTTTTTTTTCAATGAAAAGAGTGGCATCTACAAGAAATAACATAAGATTATCACATTCATCATTTATTTTATATCCTCGCCATTAATAATTTGACCTTTATGATTATTATTTTTGGACTCATTAAATTTATTTTTTGAATATTGATATAAAAAGTGTCCAAATTTACCATGTAGTAATTGTAATTTTCATTCCTCTTTACATTAGAATTTGACTTGAATGATGCTCCATCTTTATACCTTTTTTCATCAGGTTTACATCCTTTGTACTTTTCCCATTTATTTACAGGTTTGAATGTCTTCTTATC
This sequence comes from Sequoiadendron giganteum, assembly GCA_007115665.2. Taxonomy (NCBI): domain Eukaryota; kingdom Viridiplantae; phylum Streptophyta; class Pinopsida; order Cupressales; family Cupressaceae; genus Sequoiadendron; species Sequoiadendron giganteum. The sequence continues at coordinate 628,946,401 of CM021105.1, read as the reverse complement.
CTTGGTCATTAACATTGGTTCTACAATTGAAATTCAATTTTCCACATGTTTCATCCTTACTCCTTATTGTATCTAAGTATACAGTTTGTTAAGTTGTCAAAGTAAGGAGCATGTTCCCTTGCAACCAGACTAGTGTTAAACACTTGATATTCACTGAACATGCCATTTGAACTAATAGCAACTAAATCGCTAATAAAAAAATTCTTCACCAATATCCCCAAAATTTATCTCTCAATTCTTTAGCTCAAGAAAAATAATCATTGATAGTTTCATTTGCTTCATTTTCTTGTTGAAAGTAATTTTCCTTTTAGAAATAGAATCATATTTTTGTTTGTTATTTCATATAAACTTTTCCAAGTTGTCCACATACTGAAAAAGGTATTTATGTCCCATATATATGAGGGATGATTGACTCCTTGATGGAAAAGTACTAAGAAATATTTATTTTACATTATCTTTTCTCCCAATATTGAATGCTAACTTGAAGTGTAGCTATTTTAGCATCATTACCATTACAACAAACCAAACATTGTACCCTTCAATTATAGTTTGTATATTAAATTTATAATTAACATAGTATATTTTCATCTAACTTATTTGATTCGGTTAGATGTCAATCTATTATATTTATCATGTTTAATAGATGAAATATATTACACTTGTTAGTATATTTTTTACTTTGGCATGCGATGACACTCACAAAATTTAGAAAATATCAAACCCTTTTATGATTTTACTCAAGAAAACATGCAACACACACTTTATATTTGACAAGATGAGAGTTTTGAATTCACCTCACCTCTTCAAATCTATATTGGTTGGGCTATTAGAAGTAAAACAAAAAACAACCAATAAAGCAACCTCATAGCTTGTGTCAGAACCCTCCTTTTTAAAGTATAATCAATTCTAAAATTAACATTTATCAAGTAAACTTATATTATTATTATGAAATTATTCTATTTCTAAAAATAGTTAAAATCTTTTGATCTAAACAACAATTATTCAACTATTGATGAAAAATAGTTATTGTATATATAAAAAAAAGAAATTGTAATTTCAATGAGTAAATATAGATTATTTATTTCCTTTTACTTATTTGATAATTTAGTAACCATTACAAGAATGGAGGTTACAAATTTGCATGTTATTCTTCAAGATAATTGATGGTTATATAACTTCAATTACTCTTATTTTATGAAAAGGGCGGAGGGAAAAAATAGGAAGGGGGAAAGATAGCCAGAGTTGCACAAATAAATAGTAGGAGATAGCCAAAACACAAATATCAATATAGCGGTGGTTAGATTCTTGCAAAAACTAGGGGAGAGGGGCCAATAATCCTATGGGCTAACTTTGTCAACATGTAGTGATTGACTGAAATATCTTAGAAATTTAAAAAAAAAAAAATTGGGAATGTGGATCGGCCTCTTATCTATCTATAACTAAGGTTTGGAGGTGTGACTCATCATGCAACTTGCCACATCAGCACATCTATTGAGGAGTGTCTAAAATTTGACTTTTTAAAGATTCGACCAAAACTTAATCATGGGACCCCCAATAGTTGAACAAAAAAATATCATTTGTTGCTTGAAGAATATGGTATTTTATTTAAAATAAAACTAGTGTGCAACCTAAATGGACTAAATACCTACTGGTAACCATAAATCTTTGATATCTCTAGCTTTTATATTCAACACGTATGGACCAATAGTTGAACACAAAAAAACTATTTGTTATTATAAAAATAACCCATAATTATTTAAACTACAACTTATATCAAACAAAAATGAACCAATAGTTAAACACTAAATCTTTTTGAAAATCCTTCACATTTAGTGGGAAAATACATGATATTTATTGTGCTCATCTTTTATATTTGTAATATGACAAACTATTAATGTGAAATACCCCAATTTTTGTACATTGTTACCCCAATAGTTGTACACATAAGAACAATATTTTCTTACTATGATAACAATACTTGTTTAAATTAGTGTCTTATTTTATTAAATGATCATTTTATTTTATAAATGACACACTTATAGTGAATAATTAAGATATTTTATTTGAGACAAAAAATACATATTTCACTTCTTCATGAATGTATTTATATTTTTTTTATATAACAGTCAAAGGTTCTCATGTATTAAGTATGAGTTCATTTTGATCAAAATTTGATTATTTCCTTATTTACATTTGAACTATTTGTTTACAATATATAGTATGAATATGTGATAAGACTGAGTATTATAATCATCATTGACTGCAGTGAAGGGAAAGGCAGAGACCAAAATAAATTTTTTATCATTCACACACACAGAACAGCTATTAAAATATTTGCTACTTTGGAGCAATCATTCTATTAATTTTCTATGTCCTCAAAAAATACAAACATGCCCATATATCAAAGTTTTTCGGCCACAAGCAAAATTAATACAATAATAAAGGCAAATACAAATGCCAGCAAAAACAAGTTCAAAACATATTAAACATTCATCCTTCAGACTTAAATAAATGTCCTACTATCCTATCTTTCTGCCAACGCATACCACACAAATTGCTGTCCTCAATAAGTCAAACAACCGCGTTACCGCCGAAGAATTTGAAGAAGCCACAGTGACCATGGTAACCACCCAAACAGCCAACAGACGATCCACCACAGTACCGTGACGGTTAAAAACGAGACCGCAGTGGTCGCAGTAACCACCCACACACGATTGGAGCAACAAGGAATGAAAGGCACCGCGTTACCGTAGACGATTAGTGATCAGACCGTGGTAGAACGGTAACGGTTTGAGCGGACAGAGCAGAGAGCGATGACTGTCACCGCGGTACTGCACGCAGTTGGAAGGGTAACCGCGGGAGTGCGGTAACAGCTGCATGGCGGTTAACCGCATTGCCGCAGGCATCATGCGGTTAGACCGCGGTAGCGAGGTAAGTGAAGATGACCGCCACCGTGAAACCGCTGACAGTGAAGAGGATGACCGTGGTAATGCGGTTGACTGTGAGACAGACCGTCGTCAGACCGCGGAGAGGAGAGAGAGTGGGCACGGTAACCCGATAGACGACGCCAAACCGTGAGAAGATGAGTTTGAAGGCGTAGGGGCGCGGTAAGAGCAGGAAGCTGTTACGGGAGTGGAGTGAAACTCCAACATGCAGGACTAATAGACCTTGGACAACTAGTGGCCCCTCTTCCCTTCTTTTTTATTACATTATTCCATTGAGACTCGTGAAGACCGATTATGCTTCGTGTAGATCAGGTATGTCCTTTACATCATTCTTAAGCATCCTCTTATAAATCTACAACCTCTATATCGTGATAAGTAATCTTAGCTCCAGGTATGTATGCATCAGAAACATCCCTTAGTTTGCTTTCGAAATCCTTAATATTGTGATTGCTATTTTTAATCATCAGAATATATGAATGCTACTAACAATTGGGCCGTACTTTTTGTATCTATGGTTGTTAGATGGTTCTGCATGCTATTGATGCTCTGAAAGTTCCACAGATTTGATTTTATAGACTAATATAGTTACTAAGTTTACTCCTCATAACGCCTATTCTAGGTGGTTACATCATTACGTTTTTAGCTATTATGTCGAAGCTCACTCTGATGGTCGGCCATAACACAGATTCGTGTATCTTTGAGTGTTGCACAATGTTTCCACTGCTGAGACACATTGGGCGTGTCACCATGCAAGCTTGCATTGAATCTTATAAAGTCTCTGTCATCGGCTTTTCCAGATCTCCATACACCTTCAGTCCAAATTGCCTAGATCAACTCTTGAATGTGATATCTTTGAGGGTCTACAGCGTTGATTTTTTTATCCTTTAATGTGTATATTTCCCTTAGGATTCATATATTGCCTTGGTGGGATTTGAGGCAGTGCCCTGGAAGCCAAATATCTGTTTCATCCAGACCTAACTGCCCGAAAAGGTATCGAGAATTGTAGATGCGAGAAGAACAGGACTAATGATATCAGCCGCTTGTATCCCATCAATGGTACTAGTATTGGCAGGGTTTAGGTGAACTTGGAGTTTTTAGTGGCTGTGGGTTTCATTGTTGTCCAAAGGTAATTTCAAAAGATTTACTGTTGATAATTTGGTTACTACTCTTGTATTAAATAATCGTCTTGATTGATAATTAAAAATTGGTAAAATTGGTTGAATGATAAAGATAGCTTGAGAACTTTCTTAAAAAGAAAATGAAGTAGATTCAAATTATAGTTGAATGAATCTAATTAATGGAATATGTATCATAAGTAAAACTATTTTTTGATGGATTAAGATTATAACTTATGGACGTATTGCTCGTAAGACTGTTATGATTTAATAATCATTTCTAAAGCATAGATTACTGTTATATTGTTAATCAATGACAAATTGTTAATAGTTTGGAGACTTAATCTTATAGTCATCATGTCACGATAGAATTTATCTTTGCAAAGGATGGTATTACTTCAATAGATACTTATATTATCATATTGATTCTTATCTTAGGTCATTAAATTACTAAATATTTAATTATTAAACAATAGTCAAAATATTGGACAATCAATATTTTATTGTAGAAGAAACATTCAATAGTAGAGTTTCAGTTCCATTTATTATCAATGTGTTGCTCTTATCATCACAGTTCTAGTAGCAATTATTTGTATTCTTATATGAAGCTACTGTATCAAGTAATTCAAGTGAAATTGTTTATTGATTTGTTGAGTAATCTTGAGTTGCTTTAGGAGCATGAAATATTAATGGTGAGACAAGGAATTTCAAGGAATTCAAGTGTCAGATGTATGGAATATCTTCTAGATAATTGACATCCAACAAGGACATATTGAAAGGAAGGTAAGTACATAACATTTAATTTGTCGATCAATTATCTTAAGAGAAGGAATATATAATATGATAAATTAATATCGCTATCATAAACTTTATGAATCGGTTATTTGCATGTCTATCAAGATAATGTGTACAAATAGTTTGCATGTCTATAAAGTATGCCAGTATATAAAAGTTTACAGCCAAAGATGAAATTAATACAAACATAAATGACATCAATATGCCAGCATATACATGTCCTAAACATAGTCAAATCGGATTAAAAATTTGTCCTTTAGACTAACTGTCCACCAGCGCACAACACACAAACTACCACCGTCAAAAAGTCAACTGAAGTCAACCACCGCGCTACCACTACAGATTTTGGAGAAGCCGCGGTGACCGCGATGACCAACAGAAGATGCTATCCCGCATTACCGCGATGAGGGAGGAAACCGGTCACTGTGTGGCGGTTGGTGCCCTGCCAGTTAGCAAACGGTCCACCGCAATACTGCTAACTGTTAACAAAGGGACCGCGGTAACCATGTTGTGGCGGTTAACTGATGACCAGGCATGGAGTAGTGAAGAGCATTGTGATACCGTACGCAGTTAGCCTAAAGATCGTGGGAAGGAGGTAACGGTGATCTAGCGGTTAATCACATTGTCGCAAGCAACATGCAGTTAGACTGCGGTAGCGAGGTAAGAGTTGAAGACCGCCACCGTGAAACCGTCGTTAGTGAAGTGGATGACCATGGTAAAGTGGTAGACAGTGGAGAGCTAGTCCATGAAGCCACGAATAGGGGAGAGAGTGGGTGGGATAGCCTGGTAGACACCGTCGAACTACGAGCAGGAGAGTTTGAAGGTGCGGGGGCATGGTAAGGGCAGAAACGGATGCGAGAGTGGAGTGAAACTCCAACACTCCCCCTTGAATGAAACTTCCACCATCTGTGACGCCCAGTCTGGTTCGTTGGCGTATGAATTCATCTTGGCCCAGTGGCTTAGTGAGAAGGTCTGCGACTTGATCTTCAAATTTGCAAAAAACTAAGGAAATCTCCCTGCCATTAATTAGTTCCGTGATAAAATGAAATCGAGTGTCAATATGTTTTATGCGTTTATGAAATACAAGGTTATTCGATAGAGCTATGGCTGAATTGTTATCACAGAAAGTCTTTGTTGCCTATTTTTGCTCATTCTGAATTTCCTGCAGTATTCGTCTCATCCACACTGCCTAGCAGAATGCACTCGTGGTTGCAACATACTCAGCTTCACCTAATGAAAATGTGACAATTGGTTATTTTTTAGAAGCCTAGGCAACAACTCTTGTGCCAAAATTAAAGACATAACCTAATGTGTTTTTCTATCATCAACACTTCCAGCATAATCACTGTCAGTAAAACTTGTTAGTTTAAATTCTTCTATTCTTGAATATTGAATGCCATAATTCTTCGTTCCATTGATGTATCTTAAAATTATCTTTCCAGCCATCCAATGTGATTCTTTTGGTGCTTCCATGAATCTGGAGATTAAACTGACTGCATACATGATGTCAAGCCTTGTGGCTGTTAGATACATTAAACTTCCTACCAGTTGTTTATACAAATTTGAATTCACCTCTGATCCTTTGTCTTTTTTGCTAAGTTTCAGACCAGTCATCATTGGAGTAGGGGCTGGTTTGCAATTTATAATATGAAATATCTTTAAAACATCCTTTGCATATTTGGACTGAGAAATAAAAATGCCATTTTCATTCTGTGTTACCTCAATGCCCAGAAAATACTTCATCACACCTAAGTTTGTCATCTCAAACTCTTTCATCATTTCTATTTTGAATAAATCAATTGATAGATTCCCAGTCAGAATTAAATCATCAACATATAGGCATATGATTAGGATTTTACCTTCATCATTCACTTTAGTATATAGTGTTGGTTCATTGTTGCATCTGGTAAATCCGTTCTGTATGAAATAACTATCTATCCTACTATACCAAGCTCTTGGGGCTTGTTTCAGACCATACAACGCCTTCTTCAGCTTGTAGACTTTGTCTTCTTGTCCTAATATCTCATATCCAGGTGGTTGTTCAATGTAAACATCCTCTTCCAAGTAACCATTGAGGAATGTTGATTTAACATCCATTTGGTGAACTAGCCAACAATTATGTGTTGCAAAAGCCAATAACATTCTGACTGTGTCAAGGCGTGCAACTGGTGCAAAAGTTTCATTGTAATCTATTCAAGATTGTTGTGCATATCCCTTTACCACCAATCTTGCTTTGTGCTTCTACACTTCTCCATTTTCATTCAATTTAGTCTTATAAATCTATTTGACACCAATGACATCTTTGTCCTTTAGAAGACTTTGCAACTCCCATGTCTGATTATTTTCAATTGAATCTATCTCATCATCCATTATTGTTATCCACTTTTCTTCCTTGATTGCATCTTCATAATGAATCGGATCTTCAGCTTGTGAATAAAAGGCAAAAAGTGTAAATTGCTAAGAATTGTTCTCACCTTCATTTTGATTATAAATATCACTCATGCTTCTGATTTTTTGTCTTCTCATGCTTGCTAAAGTTGGATTTGATAAATCACTTGAATCTGCAGAATGTGGACTTGAAGGTCTTGTGCCAGAAATTCTTCATGTGGTTGGCGTTTGTAGTCCTCTTGTTGCTACTCTTGTATTACTTGCTGGTGTTAGTTGTTGACCACTTGCTTGAGGTTGAACAGGGATAGTAGGTAAATTAGCTGGAACTGTAATTTCATTCTCATCTTGAGGGATATTGACTATAACATTGACTGTACTCTATTTGCTTCCATCCCATGCTTCATCTTCAACAAATTGAACATCCCTGTTGATTATAACCTTCTTGGTTGATGGATTAAATAGTTTGTATGCTTTGGATTCTTCACTATATCCAACAAAAATGCATTTCTCTCCTTTGTTGTCAAGTTTTCTTCTCAACTGATCAGGTACATGTGCATATGAAACACATCCAAAAACTCTCATGTGAGACACACTGTGATTTTTACCTGTCCATGCTTCCTCAGGAATAATATTCATCACACTCTTTGTTGGGCATCTATTCATGACATATGATGCACAAGATACAACTTCACCCCAAAATTCATTTGTTAAATGCTTGGCTTTCAACATACTTCTAGCCATCTCCATTATGGTTCTGATTTTTCTTTCTGCTACCTCGTTCTGTTGAGGCGTGTATCTTGTTGTGAAATGTTTGTGTATTCCATGTTCTTTGTAGAAATTTTAAAACTCTTTTGATATGTATTCACCTCCTCTATCTATTCTCAGCACTTTGATGAGACAACCACTCATTTTTCAGCTAGAGACTTAAATTGACAAAATAAATTAAACACTTCACTTTTTTGTTTCAGAAAATAGACCCATGTCTTCCTTGAATAATCGTCTATGAAAGTCAAAAAATAAAAACTACCACCTATTGAAGGTGTATGCATTGGACCACATAAGTCTGAATGAACAATTTCCAATGGGGCTTTTGCTCTTGTGGATTTCCCTACTAGGAAAGATTCTCTATGTTTCTTTCCAAGTATGCAACCTTCACAAACTCTCTCAGGTTTTTCAATTAATGGAATTCCCTTTACCATGTTCTTCCTATTAAGAAAATTCAGACCACCAAAATTTAAATGACCGAATCTTAGGTGCCAAAGCAAGTTTTTATCCTTTACCTCTTCCTGAAAGATAGTCTATATAACAGTTGATACCTCTTGTGCTTGTGCAAAGTTTGTGCTCAAAGCTAGTTGAATTCTCAATGGAAACATTCTATTATTTGTCATATGAATTTTTGCAATCAATTGGCTACTTGGGTATTTGTCTAAAATAGTGCACAACAAATTTTTGAAAGTCACTCTATAACCCTTTTGAATTAACTATCCTACACTCATCAAGTTGTGTTTAAGACCAGGCACAAAATAAACATCAGAAATATATTTTTGCTCCCCCTACTTTGTTAGAATATTAACATTCTCTTTTCCTTTAACTGACACTTTGTTGTCATTACCTAGGGTGACATCTGACTTGATATTCTCATCTAAACTTGTGAACAGCTCTAAATTCCTTGTCATATGATTACTACAGCCTGAATCTAAAAACCAAACTTCTTTCTCACTAGCTTGAGCTACATTACAGGCTAAAAACATTGTGCTCTTATCAAGTCTATTATCTTGACTCTCTTTAGTAAAGTTTTCATTTTTTCTACCCATATCATACTGCTTCTTTCTACACTCATTCATGTAATGGCCAAACTTTTTACAATAATCACATTGGACCTAAGATTTATCATACCTTTTTCCTTGAGGAAAGTTTTGAGATGGGTTTTGGCTGTTGCCTCTTCCACTTGAACTTGACTGGTTATTTCTTCCACCTCTGTTGAAACCTCTTCCTCTTGCTCTGAAATTTGATCTACCTCTACCTCTTCCTTGGTTAATTGAAGCTTGTGACTTGAATGCATGCTCCAATGACATATTTGTTGTTCTGTTGAGTCTGTGCTCATAAGAAATGAGTGAAGCATAAAGCTCATCAACTGAGTACTATGTGAGATCCTTTGTCTCTTCTATTGTGACTGCAATTGACTCAAATCTTATGGGTAAGCTTCTTAAAATATTTTCTATAACTTTGACATCTTCTGGTGTTTGTCCATGTGTTCTCATCTGGTTTACCAGTCCCATTATTTGAGTAAAGTATGAATCTACAGACTCATTTTCTTTCATAAACAGAGTCTCAAACTCTCTTCTCAGTATTTGCAACTTTGCAGTTTTAACTTTGTCCATTCCTTGATATGTAATTTGTAAAATGTCCCATGCTTGTTTGGACTTGGTAGTGGCTGAAATTCTGGGAAAAGTGCTTTCATGTACACCTTGTAGAATGAAAAATGTGCCTTTGAATCCTTCTTGTTGTCTTTCAACAAATCTTTCTCTACTTGTGTTAAGACATTATATGCTACTGCATCTTCCGGTTCTGGAAACCCATTTTCTACAAAATCCCATAAATCTTGTGAATAGAATGATGCTCTCATTGTTATTGACCAGTAGTCATAATTATTTCCATTTAGCTATGGAATTTGGGGATTACTCAAGCTTGTGCTTGCTACCATGATTTACAAACTCTCTATTAAATTACCTTAGGCTTTGATACCACATGAAGGAGAATGGCAGAGATAATACAAACATACACAAGAAAATAATTGATTTTAATATTATATTCTAACATTCAACACAGAACAACCATTAAAATCCTTTTTCTACTTCAGAGCAATCTTCATGTTAAACTCCCTTACAAAAATTACAAAGTATGCCAGTATATAAAAGTTTACAGCCAAAGATGAAATTAATACAAACATAAATGACATCAATATGCCAACATATATATGTCCTAAACATAGTCAAATCGGATTAAAAATTTTTCCTTTAGACTAACTATCCGCCAGCGCACAACACACAAACTGCCGCCATCAAAAAGTCAACCAAAGTCAACCACCGCACTACCGCTGTGGATTTTATGGTGACTGCGGTGACCAGCAGAAGATGCTATCCCACATTACCATGGTGAGGGAGGAAGCCGGTCGCGGTGTGGTGGTTGGCACCCTGGCAGTTAGCAAACGGTCCACTGCAGTACCGCTAACTGTTAGCAAAGGGACCACGATAAAGCAGTAACTATGTTGTGGTGGTTAACTGATGACCAGGCATGGAGCAACGAAGAGCACCACGATACCGCATGCGGTTAGCCTAAAGACCACGGGAAGGAGGTAACGATGATCTAGCAGTTAACCGCATTACTACAGGAAACATACAGCTAGACCGCAGTAGCGAGGTAAGAGTTGAAGACCGCCATCATGAAACCGCTGTCAGTGAAGTGGATGACCGCGGTAAAGTGATAGACAGTGGAGAGCTAGTCCGCGAAGCCACGAGCAGGAGAGAGAGAGTGGGTGTGGTAGCCCGGTAGACACCACCGAACCGCGAGCAGGAGAGTTTGAAGGCGCGGGGGCATGATAAGGGCAGGAAACGGATGCAGGAGTGGAGTGAAACTCCAACAAGGAATTATTAAATGATAGGTGAAATTATATAAAGTAGACCAGCGTATTTAATAACTGAATGAGTAGCATGTATTCAAGACAGCTTCTAGAACCCACTTGGACATGGAAGTCATAACTAGAGCCTCTGATCCAGCCATCTAGAAGATGGGCTCTGTCCCATTTCTCTAATAGATTACTACACTTTATCTATTCTAGATTATCCTTCGCTTCTTCCACAATTGCCAAACGCCATCGAAATGGAGTTCGGAAACTCCTTGGATCCTTTCTCAAGCCCATATTAATCTTTATCCTAATTGGTTAACCAAACCGAGTTGAATGCCAAACTTCTATCATATCCTATTTCTGATATAACCTGTGATCACTATGTCCCATGTGGTTGTGTTTGTTTGAGGGATTTTTTAAATAAGATTAGACGGATTCTAAATTTTTTCACATTTTGCATACATGATCATCAAGGTGCTCACAACTACATTTTCCTATCCTATGTTTATTATACTGTCTAAAAACTCAAAGATTAGAAGATTAGGGAGTATCCCTAATTTTGAGTTATACGAAGTAGTATTTCGGTTCCTTCTTCTCGCCTCCTATCACAAAATCTGATTATTTCCATGTTTTTCCCTCGAATCCACCATGATGCGTTGATTTTCATGATTCAATGTCCACATTCTGACAATCTCTAAAGTTTAACTAGTGTTGAGTGATGTGACAAAACGAACATGCTTTTGTATTCCTCAATGATGGATGAAATGAATAGGCTTTCCACTCATTAAAACTTTCTAGTGTGGATAATTTCTTCATTGGGATAACTTTCTAGTGTGGATAATTTCTCCATTGATGCTCTGGCCACTTTATTAAAGATGTAAAAAGTAGTGAGATAGTGGCTTCCTATGACATGTTATTTTAATTAATACATGTGAGGCTAGTTTATTTATTATTTTACTTGTCTTTTAAATTGTCACTTGTAAACATTCATATATTTATATGCGAGGAGAAATCTACAATGGTGAAAATAGTCAGATGGGAAATGCCTGAGAACAATGTAGGAAATTTGTCAAACATGTATACTAGTATATCTATCTTTATAAAAAATATATATAAATAACGTGAAAAGATATATTCTTACAAATGTTAAAGCATATAATAATATTTATGATAAAATTTCCAGAGAAGAATGAAGAGAGTTTTTTGTCCAGAACCCTTCTATTTTAAAGCATATGACTACCTTATTTGAAGTAAGCAACCTTTTTGAGCAGCATATTCCTATGGAGTAGAAACTCTGTTATATTTGACATAAGTGTTGTGATTTTTGGTTGTGTTATTCAGTTGCTTCTCTTTATTTTTTGTTATTTGTGATTATATAACTTTTTACGCTTGTAGCTTTATGGATAAAGATATTTTGAAGAATTTTTGGTGTTGGGTAGACTTTTAATAAGGTGGTATTGATATCTTGTAAACTTCATGTTTACATTGTCTGATAATTGGGAAAAATAGAGTACAACCAAATCTTGATGTGGCATTTAGGAGCAATGAATTGACCCCAAAAATACCTACAAACTTGAGGATGTGGAAGAAGAAACACAAGAAAGTAATTCTTGATCTGAAACATGCCCTAAATCTAAATCACAAGCAGAAAAGAATATTCAGGCAAGAAAAAGAAGAGGATGACCATTTGGAGCAAAGAGACATGGGAAAATGAGGGAAAAAAAGAGTACAATCAAATGGAGGAGAATATCATCCATATTTGTGTGTAGAACCATGCCATTTTTTTGTGTTCTATTATAATTTAGGGTTTCCATAGTTTCTTGGCATGTCTATAAGCCTTTGAAAGCAAATTGCCATATTTAACACAAGTGATTTTGTTATTATTTTTGTCTGGTGTTTGAATGTTGTCCGAGAAATGTTTAGGCTGTACTTTACAAAGCTAAATAATTAAAAAATACCAAATCGCAACTGTAGGATATCTTGGAGACGCTGAGTATTAATTTAAGCAATTCCAAATTTTCCAAGAGCTCAATTTAAGGAAAAATTTCATATAATAAGGTTGGTAATGTTTCTTTTTTGTATTGATAAAAGCTAGTGAGGCCACAAACTATGGCTCAAAGGTGGGTGCTTGAAGTGTGAAATTCCATGTTGCTTCAATTGCAAGAATTGATAAAAAGGGACACTTTGAAATTAGAATTATATTATAAATTTCCATTGAATACACAAATAGCCCATAAAAACACTTTAATGATAAATGATAAACTTGTCCCATCCTTACATCATATAAGCAGGCATGAACACACTTTATGATAGCAGGATACAACACAGTATTTGTGTACCTGCAATTGCAATGGATCTACCAAATAAATAATAAATCCTTCCAAGGATTTTTGGGGCTCTCCATAGAATATGCACCTCTTGGTTTCCAACCTTCATAGGCATGTCACTCCTATTCATGCAAATTAAAAACCAATTATAGAGAATATACACTCCAACCAATAAAAATAATTACAGTTATCTGCATGTAAAAGAATACTCCACTCCAAGTTTTCTTCATAATACATATATCGGTGAAAATGGTAGTGTTGACCCACCACGAGGCCTCTATTTTTCAAAAATTTGTGCTTGCACATTACCAGCGCCAGCGTGTTCACCCATGTCAAAACCCACAAGTCCTTCCACAGAGCCAATCAACTAGGCTGGTAAATAATCTGAAGAAAACTCTACAAGAAAACCAGGACTGTGGTGATGTCGTTGTCATTGAGCTTGTAAGTAATGGTTAATCTGGTGTCACATGGTTACAAAAGGGAGATGGGATGGGGCTCTGCCATAGTCCTCTCACCACTGCAAGAGCCGATGTGTTAAACCCTAACCATGCGCTGGATGAAGGAAGACTATTTCAATTGGATGTGGAGAAACATAGCCGATCGATTTATCAATGTTGTTCAGGCTACCCTTGTGCCCCGTTTCTTGGTAGCCTTCACTCCCAATCTGCTCCTTCTGTGTCTTCCCTCCTTTGCTTCGCCCTAGAAAAAATCACAAGTTAAAACTCTAATTTTGCTTTCAAAATTTTGCAACACAACATTGTTGAAAAAAAAGAACAATTTCTTACAAGTTACCCAACTAGTATAGAGGTACCAGTGATGGTAGTCATTTCTAAATAATCCAGCAAGCCAAAATTTGACAATCACAGTAAATCTAGGCGTATTCGCAAATATACCCATTTTCACTTGAATTTTCAAGAGCAACCGCCTCAAACAAAGACTTTAAATAATCATATGTGAAACCGCCTTGCTCATATTAAAGAAGGCGTTGAATTGTCACGCTTTTGCATGCCTTCCTACTTTTCATGCTTATCCATCCATGCCTTTATTATGCCGAGTAAATGGAGGCGGTTTGAAACTTTTCCTTCGACAAAATTTTTATTTTAAAACCATCAAACACTCTAGTCATTTTTATTTCTCATTTTTATTTTAGTAGGTTTCAATGTAGGGTAAACCCACAAAACTGGTTTACAATTTCAGTGAGGAAGGAAAAAATTGCAAAAAAAATTGTTTTTTAGGGGTTTGCACAAACTAAGGTGTTCGAATGGACCCTAGTTCGAGCGAACCATATTAAATGATGGGACCCACTATTTTTGTATTTTTTATGACGAAGACAATCGAAAATTGAATACAAGAGGGGGTTCAATTGAGCATGGATTCATTCGAACCCTGGTTCTAGCGAACCTCCAAAGGGGGTTAACTCGAACCTAGGTTCATTGAAAGCCCCTTTTTTCCCCCTTCTCTCCATTTGGTACCAAATTTCTACAAAAAATTTCCCTTTGAAGTTCGAATTGAAAATGAAAATGAAGGAGACTTCACATACCCAACTGGATGATGGTATTCTTCGGAACGAGCTATCCATCAAATTATATAATTTTAATATGTTTTGGTTTTATTATATATTTGTTTTTTTAGTTTGATTAAACATAGGTTTTTCATCGAAAATCAAGTTCTTTGTTATGCATATGTGAAAAAATAGTAGATTATCAAAATTAAATTATGAAAAATATGTTCAGCCTAGGTATTGATGTCCTTGATTCAATTAAAAAAAAATGTATTTCGATACATACAAAAAAAATCATGTTGTATACAGTCCACCTATGTCTGAATTATAATTGGTTTGACTTCAAAATTTGATTAAGGAAAAAATATTCAATAAAATACTATGAAACCAACTGAACTAGTTAGATATCGTAGTTACAAATATATTCAAAAAAATAGAATTTTATCCTTCATAGAAAAAAAATTATGTTGTAGACGGTGAGCATCACTCCTTAAAAATGGTGTTTAGTGATAAAAACTAGTTTTTGAAGGAGATGGAAAAAGAAGTGCAATCTGATTCTAATTTTTTTGAAAAGAATATTAGAATCTACAAACGAAATTTCACAAATCACTAGTTTGCATCATCTTCAAATTCCTCACGGTTTAACTACTATAAGTGCCCGAAAGTGAAGATTTAGTTAGGAAAAATCAGTTCAGTGTCAAGTTTGGCCAAAAATTGTAAACCAGTATTGTGGGATCACCTTGTACAAAGAAAAAATGTCGCTACAATGGAATGCCTTTCGACGTAATTATATTATTTATGTTAAAACATCTTTCAATTAAAGCGAAAGATTTGCTAGTGAGATATTTTATTTTATTATTAAATATATATATTTTAAATGGATTATAATTAATTCTTTTTCTCATAAATTCCAATCACAATCAACCATTAAAATGCAATTCACCACCTCCCTTGAAAGATATCCATTTGTTCCCTTTCATTTTCCAAATGGTAACACTAATCTCATACTATATTCAAATGCTTTTGATATCTAAAATAACTACAAATTCTTAAATATATATAAAGCGGGAGAATTAAAATCTATATATAACAATTATATACTTCCTATAAACTATATAATTAATATATTATATAATAAATAATTATAATATAATTAATTATAAGTGATTTAAAATATCTATATGATTAAAATTATTATCAATAGATATATTATAATATATAATTAGTGTATAATATAAATTTTATATAATTAAAATTAATTATATATAATATAATCATACTTTTTATTATATATAAAAATTATATTCTATAATAAAACTTATTAAATAAATTGTAAAAGAATTATAATTCATAATTCATATATTTTTAAATAAAAGGGGGTAAAAGTTTTATTGAAATAAAGAAATTAACAGTACAAAAGGAATAGGGAACCACCAGATTACCCCTCCTAGACAAAAACCACAATCCACTCAAACACAAACACCTTATCCATTCATATCATTAGCAATGACCCTCTCTAATTCATGACAATAATTAGGGGATAACTATCCCCACCCCTCAATCTTCTGATCATCAGCATGCACCAAAGCTCAGTTGGCCAAACAATCAACGACCCTATTCCATTCACTCAAAATGTGGGAAAAAGACACCACTTCCAACCTAGAGCACATCTGCAAAATCTATCGAACCACCAAAGCAAACTGCCAATTAACCTCAGCCACCTTTTTCTCGTGCAAAAAATTAACAATAATTTGTGAGTCAAATTCACAAATAAACCTATGCCAACCCAGAGCACAAGCACGCTCAATAGCCCAGAGAATTGCCAACCCCTCCTTCAAGTTGTTAGAATGTTACCCTTTATGAATGGGGTAATCTTGATTATTTTCTTTTTCTCTATTCAGGAATATTCGTCGGAGGAGGCAACCATCTTCAAACCCTTTGAATCTTATTTTTAGCCCATCTACTTCTTCTGACACAACCAGAGACATAAGTCAACCCCTGTAAGCCCAATATATTCACAATCTCATCATCACTCATTTCCAAAGGATAAGCCACCTTACATTTAGCTTCCACCATCTCTTGAATCATACCAATAATTTTGTACCAAACCTATTGAACCATCAGCCTATCCCCATGAAAAATCTTACAATTTATTTTCAACCAAATCTACCAAAGGATGAAAGTAGGACCAATGCACCACAGAATCTGGAGGAAAAAGGCCTAGGAAGGAGGTCTTCCCAAACTGCTCCAGAACTTAACAAGGGAAGAAACGTGAACACATGGATATTTCCAAACACCCCACCATAAAAACCAAAGCAGCATAGAATAAGAACAACCAAAAAACAAGTGGGAAGAATCCTCCTCACTACAGCCACACAAAACACAAATAGAGGGACCCTGGAATCCTCACTTCTGAAGATTATCCCAAGTCCAACATCTATTCCAAGCTAGAGTACACACAAAAAAATTACACTTCAGCCATGAAAACTTGTTCCACACATGTTTCCACCAAGGGACCTCCACCCCACCAAACTTACAAGCCAACAACTCCTAATACCCACTAGCCACAATGAAAGCACCCTTAAGATTCAGGCTCCAAGAAAGAATATATGTAATGTCCCCTCCTTAGTCAATATCTAGTGTTGAGGGGTTAGTTCATCATTTGACCCTCGTGAGCTAGTAGTTGTGATTAGAGGATCCTTTTATGGTTGTTTCCCTAGGCATATGGGACATTACACCTCTCCAGTGTCTCCATTGGTACAGGTTCTAGCTTCTGCATTTTCTATTTGGCTTAGTATTAGGCACTTACTATTTATAGTAAGTGATATTTCCAGTGATACTATTTTTGGCAAGGCACTAAGACCCCTGACTTTGGCAGTGTGATAGTTGGCATGAGAAAATATCAAATAATTGATGATTTATTAATGAAGAAATGACATTAATGATATTTTATTATAAAATCTTATATTATAAAGTTATTTATTAACTTTATTATAAAAGAGGGGGCCACTTAAAGTCAACGTATCATTAATCCTTCATTAAAAGTACATGATAAATATTATTTTATTTTGCCAAAGTCAATGTAACAAAAAATATATATTTTTTAAGTGTGTAAAAAGCTACTTGGGGAAATTGTGGGTTTTGAGGATGATATCAAAGCCTTCATTATAAAGTTGACTTCACTTGGATGAATACTTGACTTTGCATTTCTTGGAGTTTGTGCACTTGAGACTGGGCTTTCAGGTTTGGAGGCCATTGGAGAACGTGCAAATCTTCAGTGGGAGAGTTGATTTGAGGTGGTGAAAGATCCATCGAATTTTGGCCATTGGAGGGCTTCACTCAGGAGTCCTATTTGAGCATATTTGAAGAGTTTTTTATAAGTTTTTCATGAATTTTTATCTCAGACCAGGCATCTAATCATAAGAAGCAAATACCTTCATGCATTCATTATTAATGGAATATTTTGGTTGATTTTCAGAAAAGAATTTAAAGTTGGTAAGTTGTACAGTCCAGGTCAAGGCGTATTTTCTCCTAGCTAAAGCGCCTAAGTCTAGAGGTGGATTCGTGGTGCATTGTGGATGACTAGAGTTGTGAATCACTCAACAATAATAAAAGTGGGGGAAATCAGAAATTATTGGTTGCATCAACATCATCAGGGGTTTCTCTAGCTGAGGCTAGGTTCTTTATCTAATCAGATTTATAATTACTTCATGTTGTAGGAAGCATATTTTACCCATAATAATAAATATATCTGATTTGCAGTCATTCTAGTGTTTTAGGATTGCATTTGTTAATGAAATTGTTAATGATTTTATTGCTGCTATAATTTAGTTTCTTGCAAGCATTGTTATATATTCATCTATTGCATCAAATACAAAAAAAAAAACAAAAAAACTCATAAAAACAAACAAAAACAAAGGTCAGAAAATTATATCAGCAATTCAAAAAAGGAAACAGAGGGTTAAGCCACCAAGGCTTACTACAATGGTATCAGAGTCTTGGTCCTGCCAGCTTGTAGGGATTTTTTTGCACATGAGATCATAAGAATTTGGGCCACACAGGTACTACACTAGATAGAGAAAGGTTGGTCAGTAGGGTAAACAGGTGGAAGAACAGGTTCAACAGGAGATCATGGGGGAAAGAAGAGATGGTAGTCCTCCCAGGTTCGATAGACATGATGATGAATAAGAAGCAAGAAACATTATGAGAGGGATAGAAGCAGGGCAGCACCAAATAGCAGCAGGACAACAACAAATGGCTAATTTAATGTTTTGTAGCTATTGACTATAGCCATTCAACAAATTGGTCACCCAAGAAGGCAAAAACAAGAGAAAGAAGATCATGAAAGTGTGATGGCTACACCAAGGGGTAGGAGGGCATATACTCATGCATTTGATAGGCCAACATGTCCCACATTTTTACCAGATGAACCAATAGCACCACCAGAAGAAGAAGCCAATGAGCCACGCTTTTTAGATAATGTTATGGCCATTCATGATGAGTGGGATATGTTACCACCCAATGTCAAACAACACTTGTGTTTTGATAGATACTTGAGCCAAAAGAGGGAAAAAAAATCAGATCAAGGCCTGATAGGAGATCTTACACTCAAAACAAAGATCTTAAGCATGCAACCAGCAAATTAACAATGCCTTATTTTGATGGGAGTGGCAAAGTTTCAGCTTGTTCTTGGATCAGCAAGTTGGACACATTTTTGTCATTACGTCCTATGTCTGAAATTGATGCAATCAAGTTTTCTTCCTTGCACTTGGATGGTGTTGCACATGATTGGTGGCACCATGGCATGGTGACATTTCAACATGATAGAATCACTTCATATCAAGAGTTTGTAGATAGATTGGTGGAAATTTTTGATAGAAAGGATCCTAAATCTTGTTTTAGAGACCTTGCACAACTAAGACAAGTTGGAAGCTTGGAGGCATATATTAATGAATTCCAAATGCTATTTTTCATTGTCACATGGATTTTAGAGAGAAGGATGGTTATACTGTTTGTGGAGTGATTATTTGAGCCAATGAGGGGTTGGATTAAGGCATTTGATCCACCAACATCGCAAGAAGCCATAAGAAAGGAAAGGATCATGGAAT
Organism: Sequoiadendron giganteum; assembly: GCA_007115665.2. Classification (NCBI taxonomy): domain Eukaryota; kingdom Viridiplantae; phylum Streptophyta; class Pinopsida; order Cupressales; family Cupressaceae; genus Sequoiadendron; species Sequoiadendron giganteum. Next base: position 628,926,597 of record CM021105.1, on the reverse strand, counting down.
CATCTACTCCACAAAGAAAATTTGTGTCTAAACCACCTTATTCTAGTGACCAAAAGGCTGTCCCAAAGAAATCAGAAAATTCTGATCCAAACAAAAAATTGCAGCATCATTGGATAGAGACACTTATAATGATTTGAGGAAATGGAAGCTTTTCTTTTGGTGCAAAGGACCATATGATGATAAGAACGAATTCCCCTTGAGACCCAAGGGTAAATAAAAGTAGATGGAATGGTTTTATGAAGGAGAAGACTTGATTGATTTTAATGAACAAAAGGCTACTCATGATGAGTATGAGTCTGAAATCTCAAAAAAAGGAGAGGAAACTAAAGAGTAGCAAGTACAAGATGCCTACATCACTAGTATGCAAAAGGAGGGTTTATTTAGGATGAGAGGTATCTTAGCTAGACAAAAAGTGATCTCTCTACTTGATGCAGGTGCCACACACAACTTTATAGGTGCATAATTTGTAGAGAGATGTGGTATTCAAACTAAGGAATTTGAAAGAATCGGAGTAAAGGTTGTTGATGGCTACACACTCAAGTGTGAAAGAATGGTTTTGGATCTTCCTATGTGTCTCAACGACTATAAGTTTAAGGTTGAATTCTATGTTGTGAACATGGGGGATATCGATATTGTGTTGGGTATGCATTGGCTACATGCTATTGGAGAGTTTACTCTTAATCTCAGGGACATGGAGATGAAATTTCAGATTGATGGTAAAACTCACATTCTCAAATCCATATTGGAAAGCAACCTAAAAGTAATTTCTTATAGGAGAATGGAGAGATTAGTTCTTCATGATATGGTAGAGTGGGTAGCAGAGTTTATGGTGATGCTTACACATGATGAACAACAAAAACCTTATTACCATCTAGATATATAGGAGCTCAGGACTAAACACACCAAGGTGTTTAGTGGTATACCTCTAGGCATACCTCCAGATAGAGGCATTGAGCATGTTATCAAGTTGGAGGAGGGCGTTAAGACCGTTATGATCACCCTGTATCGGCACCCCAAGAGACTGAATGATGAGATAGAAAAAACAATTAAGGAGTTATTGGCTATGGGGCACATTAGGCCGAGCAAGTCTCCCTTTGCTTCTTTATTGGTATTAGTGAAGAAGAAGGATGGTTCTCTTCACATGTGTATTGATTACCATCAGCTGAACAAGAGAACAATAAAGAATAGGTATCTGATCCCACGCATAGATGACTTGATTGATGAGCTCCATGGCGCATGTTTCTTCTCAAAGATAGACTAAGGTCCGAATACCATCAGATTAGGGTCAGAGATCAGTACATCGAGAAGACTGCCTTTTGTTGTCATTGTGGGCATTACAAGTTTCTGGTTATGTCATTTGGCCTAACCAATACACCTACCACTTTCTAGTCCATGATGAATAGAGTTTTCTAGCCACAACTGAGGATATATGTATCAATATTCTTTGATGATATTTTGGTCTACAGTCAGACTTGGGAGGAGCATCTGGCTCATTTGGATACTGTGCTAGGTATACTTGATAGGGAGTCCTTGTATGCCAAGGAGTCCAAGTGTGCTTTGGGAATGATAGAGTTTTTATATATAGGACATATTATTAGTGCAGAGGGGGTATGCATGGATCCAGATAAGATTCATGCTATTTTGGATTGGCCAGTCCTAGAGAATTTGACTCAACTTAGCGGGTTTCTTGGATTGTGTGCCTTCTACCATCATTGTTTTAGTGGGTTTTCACATCATGCAGTACCACTCATAGATCTAACATGGAAGGGGGCCTTTGTATGGACTCCTCAGGCACAGGAGTGCTTTGAGAAGTTCAAGAATATGATGGAATCATGTCTAGTCCTTGCACTACCTGACTTCACCAGGCCATTTGAGTTACATTGCGATGCTTCAGGAGAGAGCATTAGTGTTGTTCTTATGCAGGATAAGCATCCCATAGCTTTCGAGAGTAGAAAGCTAAGAGGGCCAGAGTTGAGCTACAACATTTATGACAAGGAGATGTTAGCCATTAGGCACGTGCTAGCTAAGTTCAGAAATTATCTAGTGGGCAGTCAATTTAATGTAAAAATTGATCATAATAGTCTAAGGCATTTCCTTGGTCAGAGGGATTTGAATGAGCGGCAACATAAATGGGTTGAAAAAATTGAGTAGATTATGATTTTGACATTTCATATGTCAAGGGCACCCATAATGTAGTTTTTGATGCATTATCATGCCATTCACACTTGAGCTCCATGGTCGAGATCTCAGAGGAATGGAGACATTTTATCATAGTTGAGTATGCCAAGAACCCGTGGGCTTCTGGCATCATTGAGGGGACTATCCAGGACAGTAGATACTCTCTTGTGAATGAGCTTATCATTTACAAAGAGAGGATATATTTTGTCCCTGGATCCGATGTGAAGAACAAAGTGCTGAGAACCTTTCATGATTCACTATTGGTAGGACAGCCCAGATATTATAAGACTTACAGGTAGGTTCAGGATAGGTTCACATGGAAAGGTCTCAAAACTTATGTTCTTTGCCATGTTAGAGAGTGCACTGTTTGTCAGCAAAACAAACAGGAGCACACATTTCCAACAGGGTTGCTTCAGCCACTCCCCATTCCCAAGAGGAAATGGGAATGCATATCTATGGATTTCATTTTGGGCTTTTCGAAAGCCCAGGGCAGGGATTTTTTATATGTAGTGGTTGATCATTTGAAAAAATATGCTCATTTCTTTCTGATTACTACTACATACACAGCTGCATAGGTGGCAGATTTATTCTTTCATGAGGTGTTCAGATTACATGGGTTGCCTCGGAGCATAGTCAATGACAAAGATCGTCAGTTCATGAGCCACTTTTGGCAGGATCTATTTTGTTTATGTGGGATGGAGTTGACTCTGAGTACCAGTTACCACCCACAGACCAATGGTCAGACTAAGATCGTGAACAAATGGTTGGAAGGATACCTACAGAACTATGTGACAGCACATTAGGGAGCTTGGGTGAGGTGGATTCACTTATGTGAGTATTGCTACAATTCCACCTACCATATGACTATACAGATGTCACCATTTTGAGCCTTATATGGATATGATGCACCTAGTTTCCTAGATTTGTTGCTCAATGATAGCAGGGTTCCCAATGCTGGTGATCTTCTACAAGAGAACCAGGACATTATGCGATCACTACAGGAAAACATGCAAAAGGCTCAAAATCAGCAAAAGCAGTTATGTTGATCATAGGCGACTAGGGCGTTTATTTGAGGTTGGTGACATGGTGTACCTTATGATGCAGCCCTATAGATAGTCTACACTTAGGAGGAGTGGGACAGAGAAGCTTCATCCACAATATTTGGGCCATTTAGGGTGATTCAGAGATTTGGTGAGGTGGCGTATGAGCTTGATTTACCGCCAGGCAGTAGAGTACATAACGTCTTTCATGTGTCACACCTGAAGAAGGTGTTAGGACATCATCTTATTCCTTCTACTACACTTCCACCCTTGGATGATGAGGGAAGATTGGCTTTGGTTCCTGAGGCTATCCTGGAGACCCTAGAGTGACATCTTCGGCGTAGAATCATCAGGAAATATTTAGTCAAGTGGAAGGATTTTCTGATTGAGGATACGTCATGGGAGCATGAGGATATTCTGCAGCATCCAGCTTTGCAATTGCTTGAGGACAAGCAATCTCGGGGAGGGCGGACTGTAATGTCCCCTCCTTAGTCAATATCTGGTGTTCAGGGGTTAGCTCATCATTTGACCCTTGTAAGCTAGCAGTTGTGATTAGAGGGTCCTTATGTGACTGTTTCCCCAAGCATATGGGACACCTCTCCAATGTCTCCATTGGTTGAGGTTCTAGCTTCTACATTTTCTTTTTGGCTTAGTATTAGGCACTTACTATTTATAGTAAGTGATATTTCCAGTGATACTATTTTTGGCAAGGCACCTGGACGCCTAACTTTGGCAGTGTGATAGTTGGCACAAGAAAATAGAGAATAATTGATGAGTTATTAATGAAGAAATGGCATTAGTGATATTTTATTATAGAAGACTAGGTAAGTGCACCAAGATGGTTCCCAAAAAGGGGACTTAAGTGGACAGCTTTTTTCTGAAATCAAGAAATACTGACCTTGGATGTGAAATTGGGATACTTAGACTCAAAATTTTGAGATGGAACGAAAAGAAGGATTCAAGTGCTTCGAGTCTACTTTCTAAACTACTAATTTATTTTGAAAATGATTGAGATTAAGGGGTTCAAATGAGGGATGTACACAAATTGGTGTTGTTTTTGTCAGAAAAACATAGCATAGCAACTCTTGTACGACCCTCGTATGATGAACTTTTTTTTAGTATTTTTAAAATCGGAATGGTCAGAAGTTAGCTAACAGTATGTAGTTGATGCATGATTTTTCTGATAATTTTTTAATAAATATTTGATTTTTTACTAATTTGCGAAGTGGACATATCCTAAAAATAGAATTTTGGCCATGCTACCCCTACAAATTTTGGAAATTAATTGATTTGTTTTTCTTTTAATTTTTTAAATTTGTAGAATGGAGTCTAGTTTCTAAAAATGTAATTTATTTAAAAAATTGATGAACGGTTAATTTATAACGAAAAAAATACCAAACGCTGCTTTTTGGAAAAAAGAGACATATAGATAAAATAAATTATGGATGAAATACTTAACATTTTTAGAAAGTGAAAAAAATTATATCATCGGATAGCTAAGAGATAACCCAACATTACCCATGTGCTCAATTTTTTCGATATTGAACCACGTGCAATCCTGACGATGAGCACGAACTCGATTATGAGAAATATGGTGGATTTTTTAAAAACACGTCTCTGGTCGTTGGGAATGCCCTTCAAATCTTTGGGTTGGAATTCCGAGGCAATACCAAGCTAAAGTTCGGTAATTCTCAAAGTAAGATAAAACGCGAGCGCACTATAACGAGAGCGTGTTATAACATGCTATAAAGAGAGCGCGTTATAATGCGCTCGTGTTATATCTCACTTTTGACATTGTTCTTGCTTCTGCGGGGAACATGTCTACTAGCACATAACGCGAGCACGTTATAACGCGCTCGCGTTATGTCTTACTTTATGTAAAATGCTAATATATTTTTATGTACATGTATGTATGTATGCTTGTATGGATGTAAGATTATATGTGCAAGTGTATTATGATTGTATGTATGCATTTATGTATGTCTTTAGATGAAGGGAGAATTTAGAGAGAGTCTAGAGAGATGGAGAGGGGGTTTTAGTGAGATTTTAAGAGAGAGGGGGTTGGATTGAGGGGGACTTAGCTAGGTAGGGTGGGAGGGATAGAAGGAGGGAGAGAGATAATTTATGGAGAGGAAGAGAGAGAGAGGTGGGTGGGAGAGAGAATTGAGGGAGAGGGAGAGAGAGAGAAAGAGAAATAGAGGGTTATGTAGGTAGGGTGGGAAAGGGAGAGTCTTGAGAGTGTGAGAGGGAGAGACTTGAGAGTGTGAGGGGCGCGAGAGGGAGAGACTTGAGAGATAGGTAGAGAGAGGGAGTGAGAGAGAGAGGGAGTGAGAGAGGGTGGTAGGGATCGATTGAACAAGAGGTACGCAAAAAGAAGGAGATGGTACATAGAGACAATTAGAGAGGGTGGGAGGGAGGGAAGGAAGGAGAGGTGAGATGTATAGATAGAGAGAAAGTGATAGGGGTTGAGGGTATAGGGTTGAGGGATTAGGATGGAGGACCTATAGGGTTGATGGTTTCTAGGGTATTAGGGTTTAAGGTTTAAGGGTTGATGGAATAGGTTTGGTGGTAGAGGGTATTTGGTTGAGGGTATAGGGTAGAAGGTTTAAGGTTTAAGCATTTAGGGTTGAAGGGTTTGGGGTTAAGGGTTTAGGGTTAAGGGTTTACTTGGTTGAGGGTAGAGGGTTTAGGGTATAGTTTTGAGGGTATATGGTTGAAGGATTAGGTTCAGGGTCCAATGTAAGGGGTAGAGGGTTTAGGGTTTAAGGATTGAGGGTTGAGGGATTAAGGGAGGGTTGAGGGTTGAGAATTGAGGGTTGAGTGTTTAATGTATAGGGTAAAGGGTAGAGGGTTTAAGGGTTGAGGGTTGAAGATTGAGGGTTTAAGGTATAAGGTCGAGGGATTAGGGTTGAGGGTCCAATATATAGGGTAGAGGTTATAGGGGTTGAGAGATTAAGGGTTGAGGGATTAGGGTTTAGGGTAGAGAGTATTGGGTTGATGGTAGAGGCTAGAGGGTAGAGGGTAAAGGGTTTAGGGGTTAGGGTTGAGGGTCGAGGGTTTAGGGTTGAGTGTTTAAGGGTTTAAGAGTTGAGGGTTTAAGGGTCAAGAGGGTTGAGGGATTAGGGTAGATATTTTACTAAGTAGGTTTGAGGGTTGGGGGACTAGGGTTGAGGGTAGAGGGTATAGGATTGGCGGTAGAGGGTAGAGGGTTTATGGGTTAGGGTTTAAAGGTTTAGGGTTTAAGGATGAGGGATTAATAGGTTACAGAGTAGAGGTTATAGGATTTGAGGGATTAGGTTTTAAGGGTTGAGGGTTGAGGGATTAAGAGGGTATAGGGATTAAGGGATTAGGTTTTAAGGGTTGAGGATTGAGGGTTGAGGGATTAGGGTTTAAGGGTTCAGGATTGAGGGTTGAGGGATTAAGAGGGTATAGGGGTTGACAGATTAGGGTTTAAGGGTTGAGGGATTAAGAGGGTATAGGGATTGAGGGATTAGGGTTTAAAGGTTGAGGGTTTAGGGTTGAGGGATTAAGAGGGATTAGGGTTTAAGGC